>PVIY010034394.1:0-27166 GCA_004026745.1 Myrmecophaga tridactyla
TGCATACAATAGAAAATTAATTGAAGTAGCAATGTTTACAAATTTCCTTATTCTTAAAAACAGTCAAAATATTAAGTTTCTGAATGTGTAATTATCTGATTTCCATAGGCTTTGAAACCAATGTAATTGCATGTTTAAGGTATATTTCCCAAAACATTAGAAACTGGCAAGTTCAGGGATTGACAAATTAGATTATATTACTTGAATTATCATTTATAAATAGCTGTAAAAATATGCTTTATTGTGGGTTGAAAACACAAGAGCATTGTTCTCTGACTGAATAACTATATTAGTACTTGTCACCCTAAAAATATAGAAAAAAATAAATATATATAAAAGAATTTTTAAAGAAATCCAAAGATCTTTATATGAATTGGAATGAGGTATGCTAATTTAAAGAAAAGAGAGAAAATTGTGAATTTTATAATATTACAGTGTCTTTTTATCTCAATTTTCTATATATATACTATTATTATAATCTTTATTACTTTAAAGTATTAAACTGAAAGACTGTAGGTAGAGGTTGTTAGAAATATGGTATTGCAGTATAAAAGCTCACAGTTGAGTAATATATTATCTCATTAAATTTTTACAAGAATCATTTGATAAAACCATTATATTTCCATTCATGAATGATATACAGAGGCTCAGATGAGATCAGTCACATTCCCAGGCCATTCAGCTAGCAAATAACTAAGCCAGAGATTATTCTTTAGTATATCACTTCTTGCTGGCTTTTCATTGGAAACAAACACTGAGAGGGAGATTAACTTGAAGGATTTATGTTTGATTTGTTACTGTAATCATGTCTTGTTAGAAAATAGAAGGAAGGAGGGTTGGGCAAAGAGTGAACCTTGACAGCCATGCTGTTTCAACAAAAGTCTCAGCCAATTCCACAGAAAGTTCTGAAGCAGTGGCAGCCCTATAAAATTGTGCTGAGTTGGGAGAACTGAAGTTTTGCAAAAATAGTACTCCTTTCTTAGTGTTAGGAAATGAGTTGAAATAATCCCTTACTTTAGAACTGGATAAGTCTTTGTTGGGAGGGTTATTCTGGTGTAGTGTAGAATGTTTAGCAGCATCCCTGAACTCTATCTACTGGATCCATACCAAACTCAACACCAGCGTCCAGTGCATCATCTAAAAATGTCTCCAGACATTGTCAAATGGGCAACCCCCCCCACCCAGTTGATAATTATTTTTTTATAGAAGATATACTGCCAAGTACCCCATTATAATTATAAAGTTGGAAGCTGAAAAAATGACCACCAGGTAAGTTCTTGAAATAAATGGATCCATTGTGAGCTATACCTGGAACAGGACTTTAATTTATTACATGGCTCCCCATATGTCTTATTCTAATAAAGAAACCATGATAATTCTTCATGTGCATGGTAAAAATGGTAAATTGCATCCTGTGTTCAATAGGCCTCAGAACTGGAAGTATTCCCTTTTCTTCAGTGTGTAATTACCTAAGTAAATGGCTGTATATCCCTTAGAGAAAGGAATGGGCAATCATTAACTTTTCTACTTGTCATGCATTCCAGGCTCTTTTTTTCTATAGACCTAGCCTTTCCATCTGTCAGTGAATTCCACGTTGGAAAGCTGGCTAAAGTCTGAAAACTTGAGAAAGGGACACCTTTTTTTTTGGAATGGCTGTCCTCATCCTCCTTATTATCCACCCTTGATTTCTTTTGCTTGTAGAGATTAAGCAAAAACTTTGCTAGCCACATATCTATCTTGACCCAAAGGATGTCATGTCCTTCTAATCAACCTGATAGCTCTCTATTGGTTAGGCTAACTGCCTGCCATTCTAACCTTAAATCGCATTATGGTAACTGCTACTGCCTTGCACCAGGGAACCATTTACTGCCCCCTGACCTCAACAATTTTGGGATCCTATTATTCTCCTTACTATCAGTGAACAAATCCTATAGCATCTTCGAAAATCAGTCATGGCCTACAGAGCTCCTCAGAAGATGCTTAGGCCACGGTTTAAGTACATTCCTCATCATTTTTATAAATTTAGGTCCTCCCAGGGAATACAGTAATTTAGTAGGTTTTCTGACCTTGCATTGTAATCTACTCTAGCTTGCTGCCGTCATCTATGAACATTTTGATCTCCTCTTCCATCACCTGCCATGGCAAGGTTGCCACTTCTTAGTATGTGCCATGACTCCAAGGTTCTGAAATCCAAGCTAGCAGCCTGTAGACATCATTCCTGAGTGCTCACCAGGATATTAAATCCTGTATCCTGACAGATTGCTCCCACTTACATTTATTTTAATTTATTTAGCTTTATATTCTGTCTCCTTGATTTAGAGCCATAGTAACTCATCATACATACTCTCCCATTTCCTGTCAGTACACGCTGGCTGGGTCCAGCAGCTCCTTCATGACAAAGCACCTTGTGCTCCAAATCAAGTGCAACACTTACCTTAGTTATATTGTAACATCAGTCTAGTTGTGGGGTGTGTCTGCATTATCTTGCCAGCCAGAGGCCTCTGCACTGACTTAAAACTAAGAAAACTGGAGCCTCTAACAGGGAGAAGTTGATCATTTCTGCAGGTGCAGAAAGCACAAGGATATCCATGACATGAAGAGTTTCAAGTGTATACCTAGCTATGCCTCTAATCTTGGCATGTCAGAACGCCTTAGATTGAGAGATCAACACTCGCTCAAGACCCTCTCTATTCCTATTATTAAGTCATGGACCTATTCTCGAGTTTTATTTGTCCTCTGTGGTTAGGAACTGTAGCACCCCAGAAAATCATGTTCTTAAAGCTAATCCATTCCCATGGGAGTAAATCTATCATAAGTAGGACATTTTAATTAGGTTACTTCAGTTGAGGTGTAGGTCAGGGTAGGACTTAATTTCTCATTGGAGTCCTTTATAAACAGGATGAATACAGGATGAGAGAGAGTCACTCATGAAAGTAAGAAGCTAAAGCAGTGAAATCCAGAAAAGGAGAAGGGAGAGGCCACAGCAGATACCATCATGTGCCTGCTATGTGTCAGAAGAGCCAGGATCGCCAACAGCCTGTTTTCAGGGAAGAAAATATCACCTTGATGATGTCTCATTTAAGCATTATGGCCTCAAAACTATAAGCTTATGAATCAATAAATTCCCATTGTCAAAAGCCAACCCATTTCATGGTGTATTGCTTTCAGGAGCCTAGGAAATTAAAACAACCTCTGATTTCAAGATGAGAGTCTCTTTATCTCTTGCAAAAAGGCTTTTTTTTTTTCATACCTAGCCCCTAGATGATAATTAATCACTTCCAGGCTTTCATTATCTTGGGTGATATATATAAATTTGAAAGATTTATTTCAGTATTTTTTTAAATAATAAGAGAATTTACATTATCAAATACATATTCTGGGAAATGGAAGATGAGCTGGTAGGTTAGACACTAAGAACAGTTTTAAGAATTTCACATTAAATCCAGATAAGTGAAAATAAAGATCTAAAGGAGAGTAGAGACAAACCCACATAATTTAAGTCTTTAGCTTCAAAGTGCCTAACTATGACAACCTTTTATTGGTTTTCTTTCTTCCTTTTCCTTCCTTACTTTTTCCCTTCTTTCTTTCTTTCTTTCTTTCTTTCTTTCTTTCTTTCTTTCTTTCTTTCTTTCTTTCTTTCTTTCTTTCTTTCTTTCTTTCTTTCTTTCTTTCTTTCTTTCTTTCTTTCTTTCTTTCTTTTTCTTTCTCTCTCTCTCTCTCTCTCTCTCTCTCTCATTAGTCACTTGAATATTTCTGTAACTCTTGATGAGGCATGTTGAACACACTGTCCACATCAATTCAGTGCCCTATTTGTATAGGGCCACCTTATGATTTATTGCGTTTTTATTATTTTGATGGTGAAAAGGAAAACTATTTATAATCAAACTAGGAATGATCTAGGAAATAGGGATGACCAACTCTCCTGGGAAAACAGGATACATATAAGAATAGGAGACACGTAAGAAAATAGGGTACATGCGCGAATTTATGTCTCAATGCTTATAAAATAAGTGCTATTAGGACTTAAGTGCTAATAAAGCACTATAAGTGCTATTTTTTAGTGTCTATTCTCATTCCATAGTCAAATACAGTTAATTCTTGTGATGATAAATATATTCTTATATCTCTATTCTAAATAATGCAAGACTAGTTAATGTGTGACTTTTGGTAAGTTGTCTGGGATTCTTTTTTCTTTTTTTGGAAAGGAGCAATAAATTATACCTAATAAATACATTTATATGCATACTAATTTTACATACATGAACTATATGAGACAATATAAAAGTTAAAGTTTAAACATTCACACTGGTAGGATTTTTTTTACTATGAAAATATTCTGAAGTTACCAGAACTTTGAAGTAAAACATTCATTAGTCTGAGTTAATCTCAGAGTACAAATTAATTCATTGATTCAAAGTCAGGATATATTAAACATGCAAGAATAAAGGCTAAAAGCTTTCTTTGAATCAATGACTATAAGACCAGAATATTTAACTAACAGGTTAAATTGTTGGTCCTCTAGCAGATCAATCTTTTAAGCACAATATTGATGACCATGCATTCAGTGGTAGATTAAGATATGAAGTGGGCGATTTATTCTAGAAATTGGAAATATTTGAATATTAAACACCTTACTTAGAAACTGCCTACATCCATTATCAGGTTTATTTTCTATAAGCTAGTAGAAATAAATACAAGGTGACCTCTCTGATAATTTACATAAGAGAAATAATAATGTTCTTACTGTGACTTTCTAAAGCAATATTTTCTAATATACTACAAGCTGGTATGGGATGATGGTCAAAATACAAAAGAATAAATGATATGTGAAGACACAGGGAAGAAAAGTGTAAAAACAGAATCATTTAACAACAAAAAAATTATCTTGGTATTAGTTACTTTAAAAATGCCAATTTTATTATATGGTTTATATTTTAAGTTTTATAATAATAATTATAAAGGTTTTTATTTGATACTGGCACATGGCTATGGGAGTTTGGAATCAGAAAAATAACATTTTGTTTTGTTATATTCAAAGGGTATAATCTAAATCTTTATGAAATTTCTATTAGAGAGACATACAAGAAATTTCAAGAATAATAAAAGAAATTTCAGTGTCAATATGGAACTCTACAAAACATATAATAGCCAGTCTATTTATTAAGATGAATTTTAAAGTTCATATGGAGTGTGCTTGAAGCTCTTTCAATTTACATATAAATGATGGACCAATTTTTGTTTTGCATTGTTCTGTGTCTTGCACCCAAAAATAAGGCAGATATTTCATTTTAACTGAGTTGTTACCATCTCACTTTCATATCTGTTACATTTTCAACTCACAAATTTGGACCTATGCAATTTACACTGCAATCTGTGATCTACTGTAATAATTGAAAATGTATCAATGCAGTTGTAATTAAAGAAGTCAGTAAATCAGAAACAGAAAAAGAAAAGAAAGATCTTCAAGATCGGGTCATTGTTTTTTCCTTGTAACATTCTGCAATCATATAAAAGCCTTCTAAAAGTAATAATCAATAGACTGAAGAGATGGGGAATGAGAAAGCACATATACCAAAGCACACATACTGCTGGTAACAATTATATAGGATTCTGTGATCAGTGCTAGTGCCCAATCTCCTGTTACAACATGACAGACAATAGAATAATGGAAATTATTAGATTGGATGATATTTTTACATTTTGAGCATTTTTTTTGCATCATAATTATACTTCACCCCTGAAAGGGCAAGAGCCAAAACTATATTAGTACTTGGAAAAGAGTAAACTAAAGAGGGGATAGAGTGAAGTATTGTGAGATGTTTAGAAAGGAAATATCACAGAGTGCTTAGCAAAATTTGGGAGAACATTAAAAAGGGATTGTTCATATCACAACTTCAGTATATAGAACTCTGGGAATTCAACTAATAGAAGACACCTGGATGTTTTGTTTATTTTACTTTTTTTTTTTTTGCCTTCATCTCCTAAACAATGGATGCAGCCAACAAGCCATTTATAAACTTTTAAAATTTTGGATATTGAAATAGAAGCTAAATAATTAATCTGATTAAGTATTTTATTATTTTTTGCATAAGTTGAATGGTTTCATAGAAATTTAATATATAAGAAACTTCTCTTTTAAAACTGATTTAAAGTTAAAAATTAGAAATTTACTAGCTTAAAGCTTCTTTTGGAGGACATTTAAAAAGACTTTCACAATTTATGTTCTTAGTTTCAACCAAACCTTGAAGGCTAGAATTTAATTGAAAATGTTAAAGTTTCATTTCAGGCTTCAGAGATCAAATCTTCTGAGGAAGAGGGGCAATTTAAAGACAATTATATTCTTCGGAACATAATATGAAATCATCCTTTTTTTTTCAAATTAAGGATTTCCATATTAAGACCAACCCTAAATTATTGGTTGGTAAATAGTACGTCGCTGGCTTGAACACCTATGGGTGCCTTGAAGTTGTTATAAATTAATCAGTTCCCTACCACATGCTGGCTCTCTAATGAAGAATGATGCTTTGTCTAAATTTGAAGGGATTCATTGTTCTGACCCTTTAAATTGATTCCAACTGTAGAAACATTTCTCTCTAAGCAAGACATTTGATGATATGGTAAAAGTTTTAGACTTGTAGTCAGAAGGCAGGCATATATGTCATGGTTCTGCTAATTTATTGGCTGTTTTATCTTGTACATGTGTTTTAACAATGCAAGTAATATTTGTGAGCCTGGTGTGGCAGACTGAGTTAGGCACCCCTGAAGAAAAGAACATTCTCTTAATTTTAATTTCATTCCTGTGGGTGTGAACCTATTATAATAGAACCTTTGGAAGAGGTTATTTTTAGAGAGCATGTGGCCAACTGTATCGGATGATTCTTAGTCCTGTTACTGGAGACCTTATCAAGAGAAGGGCATGGCGTGGGGGTGAAGAGGGGTGGAAGCCTGAAGTGAGCTGGAACCTGGAAGAAAAAGGACAATACATGGTGATGTGACAGAATAACCAAAGAACCCAAGGATTGTTGACTAGCCAGAATACTACTCATCTGGACAGAAAGCATGCTGTCTAGTCTCTGAAACTGTGAGTCAATAAATTCCGCTGTTTAAGCCAAAGCCACGATGGTATTTGTGAAAACAGTCTAGCAAATCTAAAAGACACCTAGCCAAGTAATATTTCTACTACCTGTTTGTTAATGGACCCTATACATTGTCTTCTTTCCCTTTGGGGGGTAGTTTTAAGGATAAATGAATTATTTGTCATAACAATTGGTAAGCTATATGTTTTAATAATAACATTTTCAGCTATTATACACGTAAACTATATAAAATTAAGGTTTGATCAATGATTAGAGACTAATTCCACTATAAAATCTAAAAACTGGAACTGATATAAACTGCATTTACAAAATATTGAAGTTATATTATTTATAAAAACTATTACCTTGCACAGGACACATATTTTCTATTAGTTTCCTTATATATGATATATAGTCAATAATATTCACCCTATCAAGCAGCATTTTCAGGGTGTATCTGTTAGAACAAGTCCTTAGCCCTCAACCTAGGACAAGGTCCCACCTCTTCTCTACAATTTTAAAGAGATCCCTGAAACCCAACCCCATCCTACTCTTCTGAATATCTTGAAATAGTCCTTTGACAGAGAAGCATTCTGTCTATTCCTTTGCCAGGTTTCTTCTATGAAAATAGGATCCCGTGGTTAAAAACATGATTATGATGACCCATTCATGCCAGATCAGCAGAGCAAATAGTCCTTTCTCAAGCCTCAGTCATTCTGGTCCCTATATAACTTCCACTGAATGAAAATGTTTGAAGTCAGTTACATCTAAACACATATTTCATCTCTTCTGTTCTTGAGAATTCATTCCTCCCATTCTCATCTAATTTTATCATCTTTTATTTTCTCATCTCCTTTTTGTATTGAATCTTCCAACCCCTGGAGGCTTCCAATATTGGTAACCATTTATCCTCTTTTCTTCTCTTGGAAGCCTTGTGCTCCAAAGCTCTGACACTTGACTGCTTTGGCTAAAGCTTGGCTCTTCTTTGAGAACACATTCCCCTGTGATCTTCCACTGTGTGATTTCTCCAACTGATTATGATTCAGAGATCCAGAGATGTTCTCCTCACCCTGATTTCTTCCAGATTTCTATCATATGCCCATGCTCCTATGAGATTCAGGCTTCATGCTGTAAGTCTCCTTTTCTTTATTCCAGATACTACCCTCCATGCCAAGGCATCATTAACATAGGACACAGAAACATTTTGTTGTGTCATCACCCTAAATATTTGTAATCATTTAAGGACAGTTTCCAATTGGAAAGCCCTTCTACAAAAGTGTTCTCAAAACTCCTAGAATGCGTGAACTGCAACATCAGCCATACTTTTTTATTCGACATAGATTGAATTTAGAAATATAAACTTTGGCATCCTACATGGTCCTATGTTTCTAGTTTTTTTCATTATTATTCTTTTACTGCATTTGCTGATTAACATCACATCAGCTTCAATTTTTTTTTCCCTCTCCAGAATCTCACCGTCCTCCAGGCTTCTCTAGATCAATGCTATACTTCATCTTCTCTGCTACCAGTCATGGGGATCAAGCACTATTGGATGAAATGATATAATTCTGCAGACTTAGAAAAATCCAAATCTGTGGACTAAAATAGCAGGTAGAATCTTAGACCCACCAAAACCTTTTTAAATTTATCTTTTTTAAAATCTCAACCTCTTAATTCCATCAAGATGGCATTCCATATCTATCAAAAATATTTATCATTCTCCACCACAACCATATGCTTTCATCATTACCATACCTTATAGAGAAAACTGAGGGTCCTCAGGTTATATCTATCACAAAATACCATAATTTCTGCTTTAATACATATTTCCTGTCCCTTAGCCTCAGAGGGAATAATTTAATCATTTCACGTTAAGGATTAATCTTTATCTTCAATACATTCATTCAATCTCACACATATTTTCTGCATTAAATTGCTTTTAAGCCTCTCTGATCTAATGAAATACAGAAATAATTTTTTAAAGAAATTATTTTTACTCTCAATTTCTTCCTGCTACTGTACTTTTTTTTTTTTACCTTTTGTCTCAACTTTTTACAATCTATATCTACATTTATTGACCTCAGTTATTCACCTCTCATTCATGTCCTAAACCCTCCTTTCTAGTACCAACTCTCATCATTGAACTAAAACCCTGTTAATGATTCCAGGGTTCACCTACTCTATGTCAATTTGAAGATATATACCCCAGAAAAGCCATGTTTTAATCCTGATTCAATCTTGTGAAGGCAGCTGTTTCTTTTAGTCCTAATCCAATATCACATGCTATAAACCTTTGATTCAATTATCCCTATGGAGATGTGACATATCCAATTGTCAGTGTGACCTTTGATTAGATGGAGATGTGACTCCACCCATTCAAGGTGGGTCTTAATTAGTTTACTGGAATCCTTTAAAAGAGGAAACATTTTGGAGAAACTTCAGAGCAATAGAGGGAACAGAGACATATATGTTTGGAGATGCTTGGAGCCCAGCAGACATTGCTGTGTGCCTTCCCATGACGTGTTATGCAGGCCAGAACCTGGAGAGAGCCAAGGGAAGCCAAGAGATGAAACCCAGCCCCAGAGAAGCAAAGTGAGGAACTCCCACAGGCACAGCAATTGAAAACAATGGAGCCCAGGAGGAAAGGACCAGCAGATGCTAGCCACATGAATTCCCAGCTGAAAGAGCAGCTCTAGATCCATCAGCCTTTCTTGAATTAAGCTATCTTCCCTGGATGCCTTAGTTTTGACATTTTTATAGGCTTAGAACTGTAAACTTGTAATCTTATTAAATTCCCCCTTTTAAAAGTTATTCCAATTCTGGTATATTGCATCCTGGCACCTTGCAAACTAGAACACACTCCAAATCCTTGATACATTTTTTAGTTAGAACTAGACTGCCATTGTGCACTTGACTCTATTATTCCATCCCTCTGTCTTTCTTTAGTTGAACAAATATATTTGAAGACAATGTATTAGTATAAAATACTGCACATGGCAATAAATGGAAAATTAGGGACCTTATTGTTGTCCTCAGAAAAATTAATTTCTAGTAGACAATTACACATGTCTGAGTTATTACAGGAAAAAAATTGTATTTGGGATAATTGCAAAAATTAGGATTAGAGAAAGCCCTAATTAACTATGAGAATCAGGGAAGATGCTTTGTGAAAGTGGCATTTAATCTAAGACCTGAAGAATGGGGAGAATATTCCTTGGAATGCTCTTCTGTCTTTGTTCATCTGAGACCCCATTCTCCACATTATAGTTCTCTGACACTTTATCTTGATTTCTTACAAAAGTATTCTTCTTCTTCTAATCTCCTAATTGTTGGTGTCACTTAAGTCTCAATCTGCTCCTCATCGCTCTGTACATACTTAACTCTCTTTTACACAAAATCTACATCTGTTCTATCAGTATTTCCTGTTAGATTCCCCCCATCTCCTCAAAGTATACCCAGAAATGAAACAGTTTTCCTCACCTCTGCTGGATAAACCATGACTACATCTTGCTTTGATTATTGCTATAGTAACCTCCAGGGCTCATTCTTTTGACCTCAAATATTTTAATGAAAATATCTATTTTTATGTAAACATTTCCAATTACTTAGTACATTTCTAATTCTTATAGACTTTCAAAGCATTCTACTCTAATTATATTTATCTGATTTATAATGTAACATAGACATGACTATCTTCTGTACTCATTTCTTGAAGGAGGACATTGCCTGCTATTATTTAACTTACCTGTATGTAACAGGGTACTGTTGGGTCGGGGGAACAGGGAAGGGCGCTGCAACTGGAGCTGCGGAGGCTGTGTCACCCCTCCCAACCTGACTTCTGGAACTAATGAACCGCCCCTTCCGGATGTTACCTGACCTCCATCCTTAAAAGCTGCCCGCACTGAAGCCCACGCGCGCACTCACCTCCCTCCATCTTGGGTTTGGTGAGTTCTGCCCAGGAGCGCAGAAATACCCTCCCCACTTTAAATTTCCTGGTGTACCTTTCTTCTTTCTCACCCTTTCACCTCCTAAACCTTTCAGGTACCTTGTATATAATAAGTAGTAAATGAGTTAGTATTTTTGGTTCTAATGTTGAATATAAAGAGTAAACTTTGCATTTCTAAAAAATTCTGTAACATAATATCCAAGTATAAAATAAAAATAAGTCCCTTCCATTTTAGAAAGTGATGCAGCAAACATTTTTAAATAATGTTAAATTACCATATTGGTTAGAATTGTGGCAAGCTGAATTCAGTATCCATATTTGTGTTTAGAAAAAATTAGTATGGGTAACACCATATATTGTACTTATTTATTTCAACAGATTATTACCAACAAGATATTTTAGAGGCTTTGAATATTTGTAGATGCATTAAATAAAACAAAAGTGATAAAGGCTTGTGTACTTACCAGTTAAGACTGATCACGCGTAACTTTAATTAAATGTAAGAATATGTGCTTTCTTAATGCTGCAAGATATTTGGAAAAGACAAAAAGAATGTTTTATAATGAAATGTGTCCCTTTTCTTATACCTAAAGACAAATGTAAATGATTATGTCATATTTCAATTTTCATTCATTTTAACATAAAAATGCCTAAATGCTTCTTTAGCTCCCAAAATAACAATAAGATTTCCTATTAAGTACATTATACTCTGATATTAGTATTTTTATTCTAATTACTTATTACTAGTATAACTACCATTCTAATTAAAAATTAGTGTATTGTCAAACTACACTTATGTTTTTTAATGAAATTAAAGTTTCTCATTATGATTTATTGAATAATATCCTATTTTTATATACATGCCTCTAGCAAACTATATTTTTTCAAACATTTATGTTGCATAGATTTAATAAATGAAGCTTATATTAAAATATTGATTACAGATTAAAAGCAGTTTAGTTAAAAAAATTGAAACAAACATGTTCAATTATTTCTGTTCAACATAAACAGATCTTTCCATCAAAATGCAATAATTGGCAAAGTCATTTATTCCTATTCTATTATATAAAATATTTTATTTCTTCACTGAATGTGCAAATACTAAAAATCTTCATTTTTCTTTTTCATGCATTCCAAACTTCTTGAGGCATATGAATAGACAAGTCCAAGAAGTTCAGTTTTACTTTCTTTCATATAAGAAAACATTAAACATTGCAGAGTAAATTTATTGATTATGGGTCAAATTAAGCTAAATTTTCTTATATGATAGACTATGTTTGTTGATTGTTTTTAAAAGATACCTTCTTAAATTTTCATTGTGAAATCATTCCATATTCTAGTAAGTTGTTTGAGAAAAATTTGCTTGCAGATGCTACCCATATTACAGCAAATAAAAATATATAAAATTAAACTAAATACATAGAATGCATTCACTATTGTGTCTAATATTGAAGTTGTTTAAAATATCACAACCTTTTGGCCCCTAAACAACAACTTTGTACATTTTTAACCTAATCTATTTAAAAATTAAACTAAATTTAGCCCAATAAATTTTTAAAAAATGCTTTTTGACCCTAATATTTATATTTTGATAGTCCCAAATTCTATTTTATTATACACTGTTTCATCTATTTTAGGGTTCTGTATAGCCACAAGGTACTTAAATTATTCTGGTTATAGACTCATATGAGGCTTAAGCTAAATGACACACATCAAAAGATGAATGAAGATTAATTACACTATGCACATATTCTAACTATTCTCTCTCTAAACACACTCTGTGGGATAAAAGAGAATAATATTTTCTGTATGGTTTGAAAATTATGGAAGCTTTACTTTAAAATTGAGCTGCTTGCCTAAGAATACCTTTGGTAATAGGAAGCTATTCTCTAACAATAGCCTCTCATTTCACAGATTTAAGGTAGCTCATTATTTTATTTAATGCCAGTTCATTTGCAAATATAACTTACAAAAATAAACAGTCTAGTGTAACTGAGATAATGTATGTGTTCTAAAGGATATATATTGTGTGAAAGCCTTTTACAGAGTGCAAATAAGCAAACAATAAATGGATTTTCTTTTGACCTTGTTACTTTTCTAATTACTGTATTTCAATTGGTCATTCAGGAAGTAAATGATAATTGTTTTGCAAGTTAGGTTCCTTCATGCAATTTATGAACTGCTACTGCTTGGCAAATAAAAAAGATGGGATGGCAAGGAGAGTTTTTAACAGCATGGCTGGACAAGGTAATTACAGTAGTACTATTGCTGCATTTTAAATCATATAATGGGAAAATAAACATAAGGAATCACTCGACCTCTAGATAAATACCAGCACAGTCCCATTATTATTTTTGTTCTGTGTGAGTAGCTCTGATGGTATTATAATGCTTATATTGATATTTTGCTCTTAATAACATTCTTATATTCCAAAATATAAGAGGAACTAAAACCTTCATAAGAAGCATTCATTAAATACCTTCTAATATCCTCAAGGTGGTGTTACATGTTTTTATATATGTAGAAAGAAGCCTTTTTGTATAAGAGGGGAGGCAACATGACATAAATGGTGTGCACATAGCCTCGAGAGGAAAACAAAACAAAGGAAACTTAAAACACCTGATTTCATCCATAAGACAACTCTACTTGTCATCTGTGTCATTTGGGCAAGATAAGTCATTCTCCTGCCTCAGTTTTTATGCTGTAGTATGTGAATAAAAATTAAATCTACTTCCAGGGTTGAATAATGAAATAATTGGCCGAGATAATATATATGAAACACTCATAAAATAGTTTGGCATAAAATAAATACCCAATAAATATTAGTTTCCATTTTTCAGCATTTTAGAGAGTTATATTTTTAAAAAAAAAACCTAACCCACCATCCTCAAATTACTTCCCCAGATGTAGCTTCCCATTGCTTTTTTCCATACACCATGATCCCCTGTGCTTGCCAGCACCTTCAAACAACACACAAAAATTCCAGAGAGAAACGAATCCAACCAACAGACTTGAATGAAACCTATTTATTTTCTCATGAACTGCTTCCATCCTAATCCACTTTCCCATTGGCCTTGGCTGAGGGTGGGTGGGAGAGTGGGGTCAGGGGAGGGCAGGGGCTTAGCTGAAATAGTCCCCTTCTCTCCACCATCATAGGTGGATTTTTTTCTTCTACCACGTCTATTCAGATCATCTCCCAAAAGACTCATATGGTTACTTTTCAGACAATCTCCCCCCTTTCTATTTACCATCTAACACTTGCCTCCTACTGGTGACAGCAAATGATTTGACCACTTTGGAACCCTGTGACCTGATACTCACTTCATTGACCATCCTCAATCACTTTTTAGTATTTACTTATTTATCCTGTTCAATGTCCTAACATTTTAGATAATGACAAGTACCATAGAAAAAGCATAAAGGAGGGAAAGAAGTTTATTACTCAGGCTGAAAACTGGAAGAGAAAAAAATAGCCTGATAATTTAGGAAAAGAGCCACTGCAAGGAATTGAAAAAAATTGCAGTAGTAGGCATAAGAACCCAAACAGGACAGTGAGGCAACCTAGAGGTTACTAGCTACAAGATAGTAAGTACAGAAGGAGGTAGAATTTACCCAACCAGAGGCTCATTTCACTCAGTTTTAGTTTCCTATTGTGGCTGTAACAAATTAGCACACATTTAGTAGCTTAAAGCAATTTACATTTATTTATTTTTTTCAATTTTGGTGTCATAAGTCTAAACTCAGTCTCACTGGTCTAAAATCAAAGTGTTGGCCATTCTGCATTCCCTCCAGAGCTCTAGGAAAGTATCCTTTACCTTGCTCTTTCCATATTCTAGAGCTGCAGTCCTTGAAATTTTGAGCTCACTGCCCCTTCATCCATCTTCAAAGTGGTGTACCATCTTGCTTTAGTCATTATATTCCCTTTTCTAATCTAATAAAATCTCCTTCAATCCCCCTCTTTATAGCCTATTTCGGTAATCCAGAATAATCTTACTATGTCAAGATTCTTAACTTAATCATATCTGCAAAGTCCCTTCTGCCATAAAAGGTTCAAAAGGTTCAAAGGGTTAGGATCTGAATATTTGGTAGGGCATTTTCAGCATACTGCATTCTTCCCTCTGGCCCCCAGAGATTCACATTCATTCTACTTGCAAAATGCACTCAGCCCATCACAACATCCCCAAAGTTTCCACCCATGAAAAGATCAACAAGTCCAAAATCTTATCTAAACATTATGAGCCCAAAAGTCCCAAACCTCTTCACCTGTCATCTAAATTAAGTTACAGGTAAAACTCTGAGTATAGCACCTCCAGAGGCAAAATTCCTCTCCATCTGTGTACATGTGAAGCTAGAAAAGAAGTTATCTGTTCCCAAAATGCAATGGTGGGAGAAGCACAGGATAATAATTATGGGCATCCCTGTTATAAAGGAGAGAAAATGAAAGGAAGAAAAGAACCATAAATCTGAAACAATTTTTAAATCCAACCAGGCCAACTCCTTTAGGCTTCAAGACTGGGAAATAATATTCTGTGGGTTTTAGTGCTATTCTATAGGCCCATAGTTCCAAACTTGTCTCAGGACTCAACCATCTGGGATTGACACTCTGCCCTGAGTCTCCCTTCCTTTTTCTTTAATTGCAGTGTATATCTGCAGCTGAGTAGTTTTTAAGAGCCTCTTTTCTGACTGTAGACTATTGGTAGTGCCAAAGCTTTCTTTATTTTGTTCTCTCTCTGCCTATTCAGTACAAAACTGTCAGTGTTTCTTCTTATATAACTTTCTCAAAAGATTGTGGGTCTCCTGCGTATATCATAGAAATTTGTTCCATCAGATAATGGGGTAATAGGGTTCTCTACAGATCTTTCCTAGCTCATCCCATCTCCATACTTGGCTTCTTCTGAGATGGCTGGGAGAGGATACATGAGTCACATGCCTAATCTCTTCAAACAGCCCTCTGTGTGAATTAATATTCTGATCTTTTGATCCTTGTAAACCACCAACAAAAAGTTGTCCAGCCTCAGCCTTGGCTTTTCACTTTAGAAATTACTTTCTTGATAGTGAATCTCAAATTCAAGTATCTTTTGCAATTGGAAGTGATAAGAATTTCTAAATCATAAAATCCTAGTTCCTTTTATTTAACATTTCTTCCTCCAATTTATTCCTTTCCTCTCATCTTTTAATAAACCAGGCCACATGCTCAACACCTTACTTTGAAATCTCCTCAGCTACATATCCAATAATTTAATGTGTCTTGGAAGAGTAGGTAGGTGGAATAGAATAGTTATTCCATTTTCCTTAGTTCCATACTACTCGAATTCTAGAAAATGCCATGTTTGTCGTAGTGGGTGACTATGATGAGAATTGGAGAACAGGCCATTTAGTTCTTCACATAAACCTTTATTTGAGACTCTGTTATGTTAGCAAAGAAGTCCACTTTGGAGCTGGTTAATGCAACGGGCTAATAGTACTATTTATTTGTCAATGTATCCAAGTGCTCTCCACATTTTCTGTGCTTTGCTTGAGTTAGTAATGTATAATATCCTGTACCTAGAAATGCCACTGACTGATGTTTAACTGAAAATGAGACCTCTATTGCAGAGTATCATTTTACTTATTTTGGCACATTTTAAGTATTCTGCTGGTAACGACATTTTAGGTCATTTCTATTTATTGCCTTTATTCTAATATCGGTGTGAGACACCTTTGTTGATTTCATGTAATAAGCCTTCAGGAAAGTGTACTGATAATGACAATGCCAGTAGTACATATAGGTTTTTTATTCTATTTTAAGGTTTCTACTACATAGGAGATTTTAGAGAATATCTGTATAACTTCTCTATCCAATGTCGCACATGCCATCATCCCTGAGCTTAAGGGTATGGATAAGTCTGAGAAAGATACATATTGATATTATCTGCTTTCTTATTTGATGCATTTTAATTCAAAGGTTAAGAACTGTGGAAGAGACTATGTATACAACTGGATGCAATAATCCCCTTCTCTATACCCATGTGTTAGATATTTTCCCTCCTACAATTCTCTGATGCCTATAAGCTAGGGTAAGCTTAATTATGAAATCTTCTATAGCAGGAAAGCTACTCAGAGTCAATTTGAGATGATGGGCTGATACTGGCCAATGGACCAATAGCAAAAGTGATGCAAGGGGATAATTGGAAAGAAGTTCTATATCCATGCACTTCCCAAAATACAAACAAATAAGCAAAACTAACAAACATTAATTCACCAAATCGTGCTGCAATAACAGACTACTTACATGGTACAATAATGAAATGTGACCCTGCCATACAGCAAACAAAAAAATAAAGAAGTTGCATATTGCTCTTCTTTACAACATACCTGCTCTCCTTTACAACATTGCTCTCTGGAAATCTGAGACCATCATGTGAAGGAACCAAGTTTAGCCTACTGGATGATAATGGCCCAATACTGCTGAGATGAGTCATCCCAAATGAATCCATCCCTAGCAACCACCAGACACTTAAGGGAGTCAAGCTAGATCAATCAGGTAGCAGCTGATCTGCTCCTTGACCAAAAGCATGTGAAAGAAGCCAGAAGACATCTGATCCAGACTATTACCAAGTCAAGACAAAGAATCACTAAATGTTGGGTGTCCAATTGTAGAGTAAAAGACAGCTGATAAAATAAATAATCCAGTAGATAGCATTTTAATAAATGGATTTATTTCATAGATAAAATTAACTGTTATTTATCTTTCCATGTGTTCCATATAATAGAAGTAAGCTTATGACAAAAATTATACACTTAATTTATAATACTAATACCTTTGTAAAGGCACTTTACATTTTAGCTCAGGAATTCATGTTATTTCCAAGAAACGTGATATAGACATTTCAATACAATTATTTCTTCAATGGTGGAAACATATGGCTTTTTTAGCAGAAAGAAAATTGTAACAACCAGACAGTATGCTATTTTGTTTTAGTTCATTTTTATAATGACATATTGAAGTATAAATAAGACAATTATTTGGATACCATTCATTTTTTATATATTAATCATGTCTAAAAATATTTATAACATTATTAAACAAAATGCAACTATATTTGAAAATGATAAATCATACAATTTGGTAAAGTTTTTGCAAAGGTAAGATGATTCCTGTTTTAGTTTGCCACTCTACTACCACAATACCACACAATGGGTTGGCTTAAACAACAGGAATTTTTTGTCTCATGGTTTTGAGACTGGGAGAAGTTCAAAATTTAGATATTAGCAAAACTTGCCTTCTCCCTGAAGACTGCAGCATTCTGGTGCTGGCTGCAGGCAATATTTGGGTTTTTTAGCATTCCCATCACATGACAATGTCCTCTCCTTTCTTTCCAGGTTCCTTCTAACTTCTTGTTTCTGTCTCCTTCCTGTCACATTCTCTTACAAGGCCATCAATGATCTGGAAATAGATTCACTCTCATACAGTTGGGCCACACTTAACAGAAATAATTTCTTTAAGTAGGTCATATTTGTAATGGGTTCACACCAAAAATAACCTAGATTGGGATTAAGAATATTTGTAAATTGGGGTACGTAAGATCCATCTACCATATTTCCATCCAGTTTCCTGTTCCCAGAATAAAGAAGAAAATAAGATGGAGACAATTTCCAGTTAAATAAATAAGGGAAGTAAAATATTATTTTTTTAATTTTATATTTGTTCCTAACCTGTTTACATCCTGTTAAGGGCCCCACCTCTTTAATTCTAATATATGCAATTCATGACCAGATGGTTTTGAGACAAGTTACCTTAGTTTATGTCATGAGTAGCAGTAGTTTTCGACTATCTTAAAGCAAACTAGGTATTTCCTCTTATGCTATGCTTCTGTCTTAATCACTCATGACAACTATGAAAAATACCTTATAATGGATTGATTTAAACTATGGGAACTTTTTTGTCTCATGGTATTGTAGGCTAGAAGTCCAAAATTAAGGTCTTGACAAGCCATGCTTTCTCTCAGACTTATAGCATCCTAGTGCTGGCTTGCTGCAATTCTTGGGGTTTTCTGACTTGCATCTATGCCTCTTTTACAAGGGTTCTTCTGGCTTCTGTTTCTTCCAGTTAGTTATTAAAATTTTCTCTGCCTTATAAGGATTACAGTCATATAGATTAAAATTCATCCTGATTTATTTCGGCTTCATCTAAACAGGATCTTCAAAGTTTCTATCCACTAATAAATCCACACTTCAACTAATGATAACATATTTAGAAGTGCCACTTACGAATGGGTTCATACTTGTAGAAATACAGATTTAAACTTAACCATGTCTTTTGTGGGGTATGTGATTCAATTCCAAACAGTCTCTACTTTATAATGGGACTCTTTTTTCTCACTGATTTATTATAAAGGTCTATGTAAGACTATACATGAATGCAAAAAAATCACCTGGAGCTTTCCATAGAACAATTTGAAATTGTGCATTTGGGAGTTGGAATTTGGGATTGAAATAGCAGTCTCTGGATAAATATTGCAAAATTTCTCAGAGAACTGTCTTATGGAACTAGTTCTTCATGTCCAGAAATCTGTCTTATTATTTCATCTTCAATTAATAATTAGTAGTAACCTAGATAGAAATCATATAGCAGACAGCATTGTCTTTAATACTTAAATCTAATCACACCAATACCTATAATGCTTACAAGGTTTCCTACAGCTTTTAGGATAAGAATAAGTATTCATAATAGGGGCATGTATGATTCTGGCTCTGGCCTATCGCTCATGCTCATTTTGTCCTTTTCTCTCTTATTATATTAACACATTTTAAGTTTTTATTTTTGCTTGCCTTATTACAGGGAATATCTATATTGCATTTCTGCTAAGTCATTGTACTCTTTCCTGACTCATTCTATGCTCAGAATGCACTTCACTCTTTTCCCATTAAATAGGAATTTATTTATTTAAAGTAGGTCAACTGAATTATCACACCATTTTTTAATCAAGCACTTATATGACATTTTCTATGGTTCAGGCACACTTCTAAATATTCCTAACAAATAATACACAAATAATCCTAACAGCAAGGTATTAGTATTATTCTCCATATTTTCAAAAGTAGAAACTTGAGTTACAGAGAGGTTTAAGAATTCCTCAAAGTACCAGAGTGGCAGAATTGGAATTCAAATGCAAGCTGTTTGGCTCCAACATCTCTATTTTAATCACTACTTTGTTGCTTCTTGACATCTTGTGAATGCCTTTCTGGCACATCTACTTGAGAATGGTATATGCCCCTTGTTATGTATTTTCAAAGTTTCCTCATTCTTTCCTCCATAACGCTTAGCATAATATGAATCATATGTTACTTCTGGGTATGTATATCAATCCTCTATGAGTTCTATGAGCAAAGTCAATATCTGCCCTCCAACCAAGAATGAGTATTTTTTCTTGAAAACTAATTAATGTATTAACTAATGCATTCCTCATTTTAATGATTAGAATATTGTTCCAACTAAGGAAATCATATTTGAAATAATAACTTAAAAAGTAGGTGCAACACCTTAAATTTGATTGAATATCTACTACTGAAACAGAAAACAAAGGGAAAAGCTATGCTTACCTTTAATAGATGTACAGGAGTGGTTCAGTCTAATCTTAGTACATGTTTTTCCAGTTTGAATTACATTTGAAAATATAGCACAGAAAATTATCTCCTATGATATTTTATAGCTTATGTTTAAGATAGGATTGCAGAATTATCCTTCCTTGAGTCCATATAATGAGACCAAAAATAATACATTTTGAGACAGTTTTACAGAGAGTAGTAATGGTTCTCAATGAGCGGACAGAAGTTTCTAATTTTGTTTCTCTGCAGATGAAATGGTGCATTTTAAACATTTTAAAACTTTCTACTACCTCAGTCTCTGCCAGTGATGCGAAACTCTGACCTCTTTCATGTTTTCGTGTGTGTATGCAAAATCTTAGCAGAAATATTTGAAGGCTATATTTTAGTCAATATATATATAACTAGAATCACAGTAAATATTCTTCCATTTCCTTCTCAAAAACAGATAACATTAAAAAAAGGATCAAAAGAAGATGAATAACCCTATGGATATTTTGTGAGAGGAGGAATAGAAAATTTTCAGCATTGTCAAGAAGAAGAAACACAATAATATGCACCATCAAGGAAGTGTGTATAATGACTGTCTCTGAGTCATAGGACACAGTGACTGAACTGTGAAAAGAATAAGTAAAATGTAAGGATGAGCTTTTAGTAAATTAGGGACCCAAAATGGAAAAACAGGTATATAATATAGAATGAAACAAAAAAAGAGAAGACTTTTTTTTTTTTCTTGAAATTTTAAATTAATAATGAGGACAATTTCTGCTTTCTAGAAAAGGGTGTAAGTATAATTTTCCTCATTCTCCCTTTTAAGTGCAGATATAAACACTGGATATAGATGATATATAATAGGTAGATAGATATACTAGAGATAGAAATAGAGATAAATAGATACATCCAACATAAGAAGATTTCAGAAGGTTGAGAGAAGAAGACAGATCTGAAGGACGTCAGGATTCAAAGTCTGGCTCATTGGTGAGTTCTTTGGGAGTAATTTTGTCTCATATTTCTGAACCCTGAAGCTGAAGAAGCCAGCAACCTGGAAATGCCAATGAGTGCAGAGAAAAACAAAACAAAACAAAACAAACAAAGAAACATCAAAATGCCTGGTCTTCTTAGCCAAGAGCCCATGAAGGTGTAGCCAATCAGATAGAAAACTTTCAGAAAAAAACTTCTCAACTACAGCCAAACACTGTAGGAAAAGTATGGCCTAACCCCTATCTGGTAATCATAGACCATGTGGGGCACCCAGATTTCCACCTGCACCAGGCTGTAATGAGGCACTCTAACCCCACCTCCTGGGTAGTGTCAGAGAAAGCCAAGGAAGGAGTAATGACTTTGATCATTGCTGAGTGGAACAGCACAGCCTCACAACATAATCGATGGAGTTAATATGAGGAGTATGAACATCTATTTCACCCAACAGTAAAGAGGGGCCCCTCCCCATCTCTTCTGGTGCGGTATCAGAAGTCTTAGTGGAAAATCAAGACTTTCACAGTGATTATAAAGCCTCTCTTTTGTGGAGGTAACAGAGGCCACGTGGAGTGTAGAAATGAAGCACTCCTACCACTCTCAGCCAGGGAAGTATCAGTGGGAACCTAAACGTGGGTCAGAATTCCCACTTCTGCCCAGAAGAAATTAAGAGCCCTTCCATCAGAGGCTGGGTGGAGAACCTGGAATTCTACCTTCATCTGGTAGTCACAAAATGGCATCTCCCATCTGCTATTGGAGGATGTCAGAATGTACCAGTTTGAATCTGTGGTATACCCCAGAAAAGCCATGTCCTTTAATCCCCATTCAATATTGCTAGGTGGGATCTTTTTGATTATCCATGGAGATGTGACCCAGCCAACTGTGAATGGTAAGTTTTGATTAAAAGGCTTTCATGGCAAGGTGTCTCCATCCATTCAAGATGGGGTTTGCTTTCTGGAGTCCTTTAAGATGGAACCCTTTTGGAAAAAGCTTAAGAGCCCACGCAGCCAGAGACCTTCGGAGATGAAGAAGGAAAATGCCCCTGGGGGAGCTTCATGAAACAAGAACCTGGAAGAGAAAGCTAGCCAACTTTGCCATGTGCCCTTGCAGCTGAGAGAGAAAACCTGAACTTCATTTGCCTTTCTTGAGTGAAGATAACCCCTTCTTGGTGCCTTAATTTGGACATTTTCACAACCTTGCTTTAATTTGGACATTTTCACAGTCTTAGAACTGTAAACATGAAACTTAATAAATTCCAGTTTTTAAAAGCCATTCTGTTTCTGGTATATCAAATTCCAGCAGCTAGCAAACTAGAACATAGAGGAAATCAGCTAAATAAAAGTTTTAAATAAGATCCGGCATCTCATAATATAATATCCCAAGTAAATAGGTTTGTCTTAGTTTGCTTGAACTGCTATCACAAATACCACAATCTGGTGTTTGCTTAAATGACAGGAATTTATTGGTTTGAGAAACCAGAAGTCCAAATCAAGTCATTTGTAAGACCATGCAGTCTCCCAAGATCTGTAACAGCTGGTCCTGGCTTGCTAACAATCCTTGGAGTTCCTTCACTTTCCCACCATGTGATGATGTCCTCTTCTTTCTCTTCCAGATTCTCACTGACTTCCAGCTTCTCTCTGTTTCCTTCTCTGACCCTGTTTTTTCAGTTTCTTCTCTTTTAAAGGCCTCCAGTAATCCAGATGAAGGCTCATTCCTCTTCTAAAGGATTAACTAAAACTAATATCTTCAAAAGGTCTTATTTAAAATGGAGTCACACCCAGAGGAATGTTGGTTAAGTTTAAGAACATCTCAAAATTGGGGTACATAATTCATTCTACGACAAGAGTCCATTGAAATCACACTTCATATCAAGAACTAGGATGATCTCAAACTGAATGTTAAAAAGCAATCAGTAGATACCAACACCAAGAAGATAGATAATAAAGAATTTTCTGACAAAGAATTAATGGCACCATCATTGAAAAAGGCTGCATTAAAAAAATCACAAACATGCTTGGAACAAATGAAATTTAGAGTATCTCAGCAATGAAAAGGAAAGGGCAAAGAAAAACAAAAAAAGTGGAGAGAGTCTCAGCAAAGAAATAGTACATACAAAGAAGAGCCAAATGAGTTATTAAATGTATATATCAAACAACAGAGCTGCAAAATATGTGAAACAAATTAATAGAATTGAAAGAAAAAATGCAAAAATCCAAAATTATAATTGGAGATACTTAGCAGGGACATAACATAACAACATCACTTGCAAATAGGTTCTAATTGAGATTTCTTGGACACTCCATCAAACAAAAGCAGTATGCTCATCTTTTAAAGGACTTATGAAATTTATACCAAGATAGACCTTTATCTGAACCACAAAGAATATTAAAATTTTTAAAAGAATGGAAATCATATAAATTATTATTTATCTCTGAACACAAATAAAAGTAGAGATAAATAATAGGAGTAACAGGAAAATCTTGAAATAATTGGAAACTAATCAACACATTTATAGATAATCTATTGTCATGGAGGAAATTTTAAAGGACATTAAAAAATAAATTGAAGTGAATGAAAATGAAAATGCAACATATCAACATTTGTGGGATGTAGCTAAAACAGTTCAGAGAGGGAAATGCATGCATACATTAGAAAATATGGAATGTATCATATGACAAACATAAAGTTCCATTTTAAATACCTATAAAAGAAGAAAAAATAAATCCAAATAAAGCAGAGCAAAGAAAGTAATAAACAGCAGAAATCAATGTAATGGAATGCAGAAAATATAGAACAAACTGATGATTAAACAATTGTTTCTCTGAAAAGATCGATCAAATTGACAAACTTCTACCAAGATTGACAAATAATGAGAGAAGAAAAAAACTACCAATATCAAGAATGAAAGAGGGGATATCACTACAGATATTTCAGACATCAAAAAGATAATAAGGGAATGCCATAGACAACTCTACACACATAAATTTCACATGAAATGGACCAGTTTCTCAAAAAAAAAAACATAAACTACAGCAACTCACCCAATATGCAAAAGATAATATAAAGAACTTATAACAATTATGGGAATTGAACTTGTAATTTAAAATTCCCAAAGAGAAATCTCCAGGTCTAGATAATTTCATTGGGAAATTCTACCAAGTGTTTAAAGATGAAATAATAACTTCTAAATAATCTCTTCCAAAAAAAAACAGAAGGGAAAACACTTTCAAATGTTATGAAGCTATTATTGTTAACCTCATACCAGATAAAGCAGTACAAAAAAAAATCTTATGATACAATGTCATTAATGAATACAAATGCAAAATCTTTAACAGAAAATTAACAAATAGAGCCCAGCAATATGTGAGTTATACACTATGATGAAGCAAGATTTAAATGAGATAACAGTACACACATATCAGAATTGCTAAAGTAAAAAGTAGTGACAACACACAGAAAAACTGAACTACTCATAAATTGTTCACAAGAATGTAAAATGGTGTCATCCCTGTGAAAAGCAGTCTGGTAGTTTCTTAAAGAACTAAATACATAACTGTTACTCCTGGTAATTTGTCCCAGAGAAACACAAACTTCTTTTCACACAAAATTTGTACACAAATATGTATTTCAGCTTTATTCATATTAGCCCCAAACTGGAGAGAATCCAGATACCCTTCAATGGGTGAATGGTTAAATAAATTGTTGTATATCCATATCATGGAATACTACTCAATAACAAAAAAGGAACACATTATTGATATACTTAGTAAACTAAACCAATTCCCCAAATTTATATACAGAATGATTTGATCTATAGAACATTGTTGAAAAGATCAATTTATACAAATGGCAAACAGATTGGTGTTGGCCAAGGATTAGGAGTAAGAGTAGATAGAGTAGATTTTTTGTGACTATAAAAGGACAACATGAGGCATCCTTGTGGTGATTAAAATGTTTTGCTTTTGACTATATCAATACCAATACCCTATCTGTGATACTGTACAACAGATTGAAAGATATTCCCATTCAGGAGACAATGGTTGAAGGGAACGTTAGATCTCTCAGCAGTATTACTTATAACTACATGTGACTCTACTATGATCTCAAAATAAAAAAAAAAAAGTTTAATAAAATGATAAATGAGAGAAAGGGGCAAAATTTTCTGTACTATTCAAGCAATTTTTATTCTTCAATATTACCTTTCATCTTTATAGGATAAAACAATTTATTTCTGTTTGAAGTTTTCTATACTTTTGGATGTGACTCCCACTGACATAATTTCCCTAATTTTGTTCTATATTCTTTCTTTTACAAATCAATCCTTGGAAAAATTTGTTATGTGTCTTGTGTCCTGTTCTCTCCCTCTAGCCAATCTCCACCACAGATAAATTTCTAAATAAAAGAAAATTATGAGAATATCCTCATATTTACCAAACAAAAGAATCAAACAAATAAAAAATTTTATTTCAAAATCAAGTGAAAAAGAAAAATAGAAAGGAAATGCCCCATATGATCCTACCTCTTAATTTAAAAATAAAAAATGATACTATATATTGTTCTCGCTTCATATATATATATATATATATATATGTACAGTCATTAAAATGAGTAAGATAAAAACAAAATTCTGGCTAGTGCTTACATGAGAAGGCTGGGTTGGAGAGGTTCAAGGATAAAGCTGATATTTAACATTTTAGTTCTCTGGGAAAAAATGAAGCTCTCTTATCATATCTTTTAAAAACATTTCATGAATACCCCAGTATATATGTTTTCTTATTAATTCTGTGTGATAGAATCTCAAGAATTATTTTAAAAGTTGAAAATAAATGTTTTTCCTCCTTATTTATTATGGTAAGTTAAAATCATCTATCTCTTATCAGAGCACACATGGTCTGTCTCCAGCTGACCTGAATTCACCCCCAGTTTCCCCTCCTACTCTAACTTCAGTCCATTCCATATTAACCTCCACTACACAGAAGAAATGTATCTTTCCTTCCATTTTAATATTTTGTTTTCTCTGCCTTCATTATCTTTCGCTTTACTGTCCTTACTATAACCATTTGGTATATAGATAAATCTCTCCATGGGCCAGTTAAATGCATTGTCTCCAGCTCAATTTGTTTCTGAGGTCTGAGGCCTCATTTCTCTGTGGTATGTATACAGATACCTTTGGAGTTAGGTCAATTTACCTGGAATTTTCTCAGTATATAAACAGTTGTAAATTAATTTATGAGCCTTGAAAAGTATGTTCAGAAAGCTCTGTCCAGAAACACAAAAATTGTTTCTCCATACTTCAGAAGCTAGGAAGCATAAATTTAGGTTCAAAGGAAATGGAAAAAGTAAGAATAGAGCAGAACGACCGTTTCCTCAAGTAACGCTTTGATACATGTTCAATTTGAAAATCAATAAAAGGATGATGGTAAAATGAAGGAAGATGGTCACAGCAGAAAATTGAAGAGATTGAAAGTAACAAAGTAACATATTTAGCTATGGTAATACTCTAAAATTGATTAGATCACAATATAGAATTTAAAAGACATAATAGATAAAGATTTTTCCTAATGGCAAAGAGAAATAAGATAAT
>PVIY010034395.1:0-27164 GCA_004026745.1 Myrmecophaga tridactyla
TTAGTTCCTAGTCTCTGTCTGTCTCCCTGTCCCTGCACTCCTGAGGACTCTTGGCCTCCACCTTAGACTGTTTACACTGGCCAGATGTTTCTCTAGTTCTGTGCTTCTCAGTTCCTCAGCTTTTGCAACCAGGGCCACCCTATGTGGTGCAGAAGACTCTTCCAGGTCACTTACACTCTGGAATTACCATCTCAGTTGCCCCTCTGTCTCTTCTCTAAATGTTCCTTGGAGCAGGACTGAACTCTATCTATCCTATTCTGCAATCTTTCCAGAACGCTCTCCTCATCATTGTTTTTATTTGCCTTTCCCTAATAGCTAGGTGTGTTGAGTGTTTTTTCATGTGCTTTTTAGCCATTTGGATTTCCTCCTTGGGAAATATCTATTCAAGTTTTCTTTCCCATTTTTAAGTTGGGTTGTCTGTTTGTTATTGAGTTATAAGTTTTTGTTATATATTCTGGATATTAAATCCTTATCAAATATATAGTTTTGAATAATTTTCTCCAACTATATAGGCAATTTTTTCATTTTCTCAACAAAGTCCTTTAATCACAAATGTTTTACATTTTGAGAAGTTTCCATTGATCAATTTTTCTTTCATTGCTTGTGCTTTGGGTGTCAAGTCTAAGAAACCATTGCCTACTGTAAGATTTTAAAAATGTTTCCCTACATTTTGTTCTAGCAGTTTTATGGTCCTAGCAATTATATTTAGGATGTTGAAACATTTTGAGTTAAGTTTCATATGAGATATGAGATGGGGGGCCTCTTTCATTCTTTTGCATGTGGATATCCAGTACTCCCAGTAACATTTGTTGAAGACTCTCTTCTGTTCCAGCTGGATAGATCTGGCAGCCTTGCCAAATATCAATAAGCCATAGATGTGCGGATCTAGTTATGAACTCTCAATTCAATTCCATTGGCCAGTATATCTATCTTTATGCAAGCAAGTGCACTTTAGGTTTTTAATATGCTTTAAAGACAGGAAGTTTGAATCCTCCAATCTTGTTAATTTTTTTCAAGATGTTTGTGGTTATTCAGGGTCCCTTACCCTTCAAAATAAAATTGATAATTAGTTTTTCCAATTCTTCAAAATGGACTGTTATAATTTTGATTGGAATTGCATTGAATCTGTAAATCAATTTTGGTAGAACCCATGAATACATAATGGCCTTCCATTTCTTTAAGTCTTCTTTAATTTCTTTAAGCACTGTTTTTTAGTTTTCTGTGTACAGGTCCTTTACATCTGTGCCATTCTGAAAATATTACATACCCCAGAAAAACCATGTTTTAATCCTGATTTAATCATGTGGAGGTAGTTGTTTCTTTTTTATCTTAACTCAATACTACAGTGCAGAACATTTTGAGTAAATTATCTCCATGGAAATATGATATGCCCAATTGTGGGTGTGACCCCTTATTTAGGAGAGGTTATGACTCCACCCATTCCAGGTGTGTCTTGATTAGCTTACTGGAATCTTTTAAAAGAGGAAACATTTTGGAGAGAGTCAGAAATGACAGAAGGCTCAGAGTTGATGGAGAGAGATGTAAATGCTTGGAGAACAGTTGCTTCAGTGAATAGAGACACAGATATTTGGAGATGCTTGGAGGCCAGCAGACATCACCATGTGATGTTAAGCAAGCCAGAACCTGGAGAGAACCAAGGGAAGCCAAGAGATGAAAGCCAGACTCAGAGAAGCATAGTGAGCAACTCCCAGTGGAACAGAGGTTGAAAGCAACAGAGCCCAGGAGCAAGGGACCAGCAGAGGCCAGCAGGTGACTATCCAGCTGACAGAGGTGGTCCTGACACATTGTACTTTCCTGAGTGAAGGTAACCTCTTGTTGGTGCCTTAATTTGGACACTTCCACTTTCTTAGAATTGTAAACTTGCAATTTATTAAATTCCCTTTAAAAAAGTCATTGAATTTCTGGTATATCACATTCCAGCAGCTTGCAAACTAGAACAACATCCTTGTTTAAATTAATTCCTAGTCAGTTGATTCTTTTAGTTGTGATTGTAAATGGATTTTTAAAATTTTATTCCTCAGATAGTTGATTACTAGTATGAAGAAATACCACTGACTTTTGCATGTTTATCTTTTATACCATCATTTTGCTGAGCTTACTTATTAGCTATAATACCTTAGTTGTAGATTTATAAGGTCTTTCTGTAAATAGGATAATTTTGTCTGTGAATGGTGAAAGTTTTACTTCTTCCTTTACAAGTTTGATGCCATTTATTTATTTATTTTTCCTAAATTCTCTGGGTAGACCTTTCAGCAAAATGTTGAGTAACAGAGGTAACAATGGACATCCTGTCTTGTTTCTGATCTTAGAGGGAAAGTGTTCAGTTTTTCAACAGTGAATATAATGTTAACAGTGGGTTTTAAAATATGCCCTTAAAAATATGGCCCCCAAAACTTCCTTTTAGTTGAATCATTGAAGTGGTTTTATCAAGAAGGGATGCTGGAGGTTTAAAAAATGCATTATCTGCATCAATCAAGATGATCAGGTGTTTTTCCCTTTGTTTTGTTAATGTGTTTTATTACACTAGTTGATTTTCTTGTGTTGAACCACCCTTGCTTGCCTGAAATAAAACCCACTTGATCATGGTGTATAATTCTCATGATGTGTTGTTGGATTCAATTCACAAGTATTTTGTTGGAGATTTTTACATCTATACTCATAACAGAAATTGGTCTGTAATTTTTGTTCCTTGTAGCATCTTTTTCTGGATTTGTTATTAGGGAATGTTGGCTTCATAGAATGAATTAGGTAGTGTTCCTTATTCTTCAATTATTTCTAAGGATTTGGGCAGGATTCATATTACTTCTTCTTGGAAAGATTAGATGACTGGTAAAATTCACCTGTGAAGCCATCAGGTAATAGACTTTTATTTGTTGGGAGGTTTTTGAAGATGGATGCAATTCTTTACTTAAAAATTGGTTTGTTGATGTCTTCTATTTCCTCTAGACTCAGTGTAGGTTGTTCATGTTTTTCTAGGAATTTGTCTATTTTGTCTACATTTTCTAATTTGTTGGCATACATAGGCTTATAGAATTCTCTTATGATCCTTTTTATTCCTGTGGAGTAATAGTGAAATTCCCCTTCTCATTCCTGATTTTATTTATTTGCCATCACCTCTCTTTTTCTTTGTCAGTCTAGCTAAGGATTTGGAAATTTTATTGATCTTCTCAATAACTAAATTTTTAAAAATTCTCTTCATTGTTTCTTTTTATTCTCAACTTCAATTTTTCTGCTGTAATCTTTGTTATTTTTTTTTCTTCTACATGCTTTGGGATTTAGTTTCATTTTCTATGTTCTAAGGTCTATGTTCTTTTTTAAGGTAAGCATTTAAGGGTATAATTCTCCCTCTCATCACTGCCTTCACATCATCCTATGCATTTTATCCCCCTGTTCATTTGTCCTGAGATAGTTAATGATTTCTTTGGCCCACAGATTTTTTAAGAGTGTGTTTTTTAACCTCCTTACAATTGTGAATTTTCCAGTTTTCTGCTTGTTACTGATTTTCAGCTTCATTCCATTATGGTCAAAGAAAGTACTTTGTATAATTTCAATCTTTGTAAATTTATAGAGATTCATTTAGAGTATCAACATGTGGTCTATCTGGAAGTATGACTCATGAGCATTCAAGAGGAATGTGCATCCTGCTGTTTTGGGGTACAATGTTCTGTGTATATCTGGGAGGTCTACGTTATTTCTCATAAGATTCAGATTCTCAGTTTCCTTATTGCTCCTCTTTCTTAATGTTCATTATATTGATAAGAGCAGTATATTGAGGTCTCCAAATATTGTGGCAATGTCTATTTCTTCCTTTAGTTTTGCCAGTTTTTGCCTCATGTATTTTGGGGCACCATGATTGGGTGCATAAGTGTTTATGATTATTATTTCTTCTTGGTGAATTGTCCCTTTTATTAATGAATACTTTCCTATTTTGTCTCTTTTAAAGCTTTGCATGTATCAGTATAGGTACCTCAACTCTTTATTTTTTGGTTACTATTTGCATGGAATACCTTTATCAAACCTTTCACTTTTAACTTATTTGTGTCCTTGGATCTAAAGTGAGTCTCTTGAAGACAGCATATAGATGGATGGAACTTTTTTATCCAATATGCCAATTTAGGGTCTTTTGATTGGAGAGTTTAATCAATTAATATTAAATGCTATTGCTCTAAAGGCAATACTTATTTCAACCATTTTATCCTTTGGCTTTGATATGACACATCTTATTTTTTACTCTCATTTTAGCTCTTTATTTATCCTTACTGATAATTTCCCTTTTACACTCTCCTCCAAGCCTCTCTTCTGTCTTTTCACCCTGCAGAACCCCCTTTAGTAGTTTTTGTAGGGAAGGCCTTTGTTGACAATCATTCTCAATTTCTGTTTGTCTGTGAATCTTTCAAACACTCCCTCATTTTTGAAGGACAGTGTTGATGGATAAAGAATTGTTGGCTGGCAGTTTTTCTCTTTCAGTACTTTAACTATATCATATCACTTCTTTCTTCTCTTCATGGTTCCTGATGAGAAATCAGAACATAATCTTATTGTGGTTCCTTTGGATGTGACAAATCATTTTATTCTTGTGCATCTGATTATCTTGGCTTCTCTCTATTGCCTAGGGTTTTATTAATGTTTGGCTTTGCATTGTCTCTTCCTTTATAGTTGGTTAAAGTTATTCTAAATCTTTAAGATTTCCTGTGCTTAACTGGTCAAAACAGGGCCAGGGACCAATAAAGGGGGCACAGTCCAGTTCCAAAGCAATCTGGAAAAATGCCAAAATGATTTTTTTTTGGTGCTAAGAAACTTCACATTCCTGAGGGTTCAACTACGTTGTTACATGCTTTATGATTTTATTCTGTCTTACACCTGCATAGTATTCCATCTAATGTATATACAACAACTTGTTTAGCCACTCATCCCCTGATGACGTTTTGGCTGTTTCTAGCTCTTGGCAATTATAAATAATGCTGCTATAAACATAGGTGTGCAAGTGTCCATTTGTTTCTTGCCTTAAGTTCCTTTGAATATGTATCTAGTAATGGATTGTTGGATCTTATGCCACTTCTATACTTAGCTTCATGTGGAACAGCTGAATTACATTCCAGAGCAGTTGCTCCATTTTACATTCCCACCAGCAATGGATACATGTGTTTTTTTCTCCACAGCCTCCCTAGCACTTGTCATTTTCTGTTTTTTTTTGATAATGGCCATTCTTCATGGTTATGAGATGATATCTCATTGTGGTTTTGATTTACATTTCCCCAACAATCAGTGAAGTTGATCATCTATCCATCTTTTAGCCATTTGTATTTCCTCTTCTGAGAAGTGTCTGTTCATATCTTTTGCTCATTTTTCAATTGGGCTGTTTGTTTTTTGTTGTTGAGTTGTGATATGTCATGGTCAGGTTCGTGTGTCCACTTGGACAAGTTGTGGTACCTGTTTGTCTGGTTGGGCAACTGCTGGCCTGTCTGTTGCAATGAGGACATTTCATAGAATTAGATCATGATCATGTCAGCTGTGTCCACAGCTGATTCCATTTGTGATCAGCCAAAGAAGAGTGTCTTCTGCAATGAGTGATGCTTAATCTAATCACAGGAAGCCTTTTAAGGAGGATTCAGAAGAGACAGGCTTTATTCCTGCTTTGGCTGGTGAGCCTCTCCAGTGGAGTTCGTCCAGACCCTCCATCGGAGTCATAGACGTCACAGCCTGCACTGCGAATTTTGTACTCTGCATTCCTGTGGTCATGTGAGACACTTTTATAAATTTTATATTTGTGAGTGTTCCTTGTTGATTTTGTTTCTGAAGAAAACTCTAACTAATACATGATATCTTTATATATTCTGGATAATAAATGTTTATATGGTATGTAGTTTCCAAATATTGTCTCCCATTTTATACTTTCCTGACAAATTTATTGATGCACAAATGTGTTCAATTTTAAGGAGATCCCATTTACCTATTTTTTTCAATGCTTGTGCTTTTGGTCTAAGATCTATGAATTGCCTCCTATTTCAAGATTTTTAAGCTATTTTTCTACATATTCTTGTAAAGTTTTATGATCTTAACTCTAATGCTTAGATCTTGATCCATTTTGAGTTAATTTTTATATAGAGTATGAGACATGAATCATCTTTCATTCTTTTGCACATGGATATTCAGTTCTCCAGACACCATTTACTGTAGAGGCTGCTCTGTCCTGGGTGAGTTGGCTTGAACACCTTATCAAAAGATCAATTGTTCATAGATGAGAGGGTCTCATTCTGAATTCTCAGTTTGATTCTGTTGTTCAGTATGTCTGTGTTTATGCTAGTAACATGCTTTTTTGACCACTGTAGCTTCATAATATGCTTTAAAGTCAGGTAGTGCAAGACCTTCTTCTTCATTTTTCTTTCTCAAGATAATTTTAGCTGTTTGGGGGTATCCTGCACTTCCAAATAAGTTTGGTTATTACTTTTTATTTCTGCAAAATAAGTTGTTTTGGGATTTTAATTTGTATTGCACTGAATCTATAAATAAATTTGGGTAGAATTGAAGTCTTAACTATATTTAGTCTTCGAAGCCATGAATACAGTGTGCTTTTCCACTTATTTAGGTCTTCCATGATTTCTTTTAGCAATTTCTTGTAGTTTTCTGTGTATAGATCTTTTGTATCCTTAGTTAAATTTATTCCTAAATATTTGATTCTTTTGGTTGCTATTACAAATGGATTTTTCCTCAGATTAATTGTCATTAGTGTATAGAAACACTACTGATTTTTGGGCATTGATGTTAAACCCTCCCACATTTCTATACTCATTGATTAGTTCAAGTAGCTTTGCTGTAGGTTTTTCAGAATTTTTGATATGTAGTATCATGTCATCTGCAAGAAAATGTTTTACTACTTCCTTTCCAATAGGAGTGACTTTCACTTATTTTTCTTCTCTAACTGCTTTGGCTAGCACTTCCAGCACAAAGTTGAAAAATGATGGTAGCAGTGGGCATCCTTGCTTTCTTCCTAATCTTACAGGGAAAACCTTCAATATTTTCATATTGAGGATGATGTTAGTTGTGTGTTTTTTTCATATATTCCTTTTATTATGTTTAGGAAGTTCCCTTCTTTTCTATGCTTTAAAGTGTTTTCATCAAGAAATAATGTTTCATTTCATCAAATGCCTTTTCGGCATCAATCGAGATGATCATGTGGTTTTCATGCTCTGACTTACTGCTATGGTGTACTACCTTAATTGATTTTCTTGGGTTGAATCAGCCTTGCATACCTAGAATAAATCCTACTTGGTCACGATATATAATTTTTTTAATGTGCTGCTGGATTCAATTTGCAAGTATTTTGTTGAGGATTTTTGCCTCTATATTCATCAAAGAGATTGGTTTGTAACTTTCTTTTCTTTTAGTATCTTTGTCTGGCTTTGATATTAGTGTGATGTTGGCTTCATAGAATAAATTAGATAGCTTTCCCTATTCAGATTTTTTTGAAGAGTTTGAGCAGGATTGGTAGTAACTGTTTCTTTTCTTTCTTTCTTTTTTATTTGGTTGTCCCAACTGCTTGCAAGAATATTGGGAGTTCTCCAAATGGGGCAGGGGCTATGGTTATGTCTCCTCTTCCATTTTGGATTTTATTTATTTACATCCAAACACCCCACCCCAAACACTCCCACACATGTCCCCAACCCACATCACCACCCTGAGTGCCCACACATTTGCCCCAGCCCAACCCACCTCTCCCATGCAAGTACACAGTCTTGCACTGCCCTGTGCAACCAGGATGCAGGTACTCACACTCACACCCAGGCTACACCTGCCCACAGCCCATACAGTCATGCAAACCTGCCCCACCCCCACTAACCTCTGCACATATGTACATCAATTTACATCCTCACAGATATGCACACTTGCACGCTCATGCATGCACTCCATCTCATCCCCCAGCTCTGGGCAAATGCAGACTTAAACATCTGGGCCATACTCACCCCTAGCCTGTGGAGGTATAACCCCAGGCTACTGCCCCTGAGCTCTGCTGTATTTGCACATCAGGTCCTCTGCCCCTAGACCCACACATTTGGCACAACCACATCTTCCCTGCTGCTGGGTGCCCATGCATTCGTGCATCAACTTCTTGGCCCCTGAACCCCAACCCCTTGCCCCACACATATGCACATTTGCCCCATCCCCAGCACAAGCACCCTGTTCCCACACCTGGCAGGTGCTCATGTACACATCTGTGCTACATAGTCCCTGCCCTTCACACACATTACCCTTGTTCCAAAACACCCTTTGGACATGCCCATCCAGACAAGAGCCTGGCCCACCTGATATTAATTGCAGACCTACATACCACAACCCCATAACTTGTGCCCCTAAACACTCCCACATCTGCATCCTGGGACCCTTGGACCCCTCCCCACACAAGGACACATCTGCATCCTGTACTCCCTGTACCCTGACATCTGTCCCACCTACCTTACACCTTGAGACCCATGACCCCCATGCTCCACGTGCCCACCCACATCCTGCCTACACAGTAGCCTCTGTACATCTGCACAGACCCCCATCCATCTCCTACCACACTCTACCTCTGTGTCACCAATGCTGCACCCTGTTCTTATGCTCCAAGGCCTGCTTGAGCTTCACCCCATCCCCATGGCTCTCACAATGCACTTTCACAACCTAGCACCACACACCCCATGCCTACAGGCACCAGCATAGAATCCTCAAACTGTGTTAGTACCTGAGCTGCAACCCACCACCACACTGTTGTGCCTTGCCCCATGTCCCACATCCATCCTGCAAAAACAAAGCTTTAGATTACTGAAGGAAATCAACTACCAAAGTAACCCTATCAAGACATTTACATGCCTTGAAGGCAACAGAAGATCACTAAGCATATCAACATGCAGACAGCTATAGCCCAGCCTAATGACAAAATTAAAACACCAGAGGAGACACAGATTTTGGAACAATTAATCAAAGATGTTTGTATAGCTCTGCTAAATAAAAACAATGGGATGGCTGATGAAGTAAAGGAGATCAAGAAGACACTAGAAGAGCATAAAGAGAAATTTGAAAGAATATATAGAAAAATAGCAGATATGACAGAGATCAAAGATGCTGTAGACTAAATAAAAAATATACTAGAGACACACAGCATATCGAAGAAGCAAAAGAAAGAATAATCAACTACAGCACCGGATAATGATTTGAAGCACACAAAACAGGAAAAGGCAAATGAAGATGGAAAAATTTGAATTGGATCTCAGAGAAATGCTAGATAAAACAAAGTGCACAAATATAAGAACCACTGTTGACCCAGAAGGAGAAGAGAAGAATAAAAAGCTAGTAAGATTAGTAGAAAATATGATGGAGGAAAACTTCCCAACCCTTAAAAAGGACATAAATATGCAAATCAAAGAAGCCCAAAGAACTCCAAATATAGTAAGTCTAAACAGGCTTTCCCCAAGACACATACAAATCAGTCTGCCAAGTCTTGTAGAGAAGCATAAAATCCTGAAAACAGCAAGAGATAAACAATCTACTACATACAAGGGAAAACACATAAGACTGAGTTCAGACTACTCAACTGGCACTATAGAGGTGAGAACGCAGTGGTATAATATATTTAAGATCCTGAAAGAGAAAGACTTCCAGACAAGACTTGTGTACCCAGCCAAATTGTTCTTCAAATCTGAGGAACAGATTAAAATTTTCACATACAAAGAAATGCTGAAAGAACTTGTCAACAAGAGATGGGCCATGCAAGATATACTAAAGGGGGTTCTTCTGGTTGAAAAAAAAAAGATAAGAAAGGGAGGTCTGGGTGTAACAAATAAGGTATCAGTGGCTGAGAGAGAGTTCAAATACAGTGAGGAGGCTACTCTGGAGGTCACCCTTATTCAAGTTTCTATTAGACGTTGGTACATACCACAACTTGTCAAAACCCAACCAAAACCATTCCAGACAATCCTAAAGAGCACCTAGGGTGACTTGTAAGATTCTACAAAATTTCCACGCACTAGGGGAACTTTCCAGAAACCTACACCCTCCAAATGGGTCCCTGGACCAGATAAGTCCTGAAACCTAGAGGAACCAGCCTCTCCAGAACATCAACTAGCTCCATCCCCCATCCCATATTATTGATAGCCCCTTCCAAAATGAAAAAGTTAGAATAGGCATGGCCCACACACCCCTAAAGAGTGAGAGAAAGATCAAAGGTGATGGTGGAGTTATACAGAGAAGGTAGGTTTAACAAATGAATATGACTTCTGAATCAATATATTGACTTTCTCTTAGTCTTCAGTATCTTAGTGTAGCTAGAAGAAAAAACCTAAAATTGTGAAATTGTAACTCATACCAAACTCTGAAATCTTTTCTACAACTAATAGCTGCCCTGTGCTTTGAAATTTGTTGCTTATATACATATATTTTATCTTACACCAAGAAGAAGAAAAAGTCAATTGTGATGATAAAAAAAATCCTTCTAGCCTCCAGCGTTCTGGAGCAGATAGAAAGAAAAATCTGAGATGATGGTATGCAGCCCATGACAAACTCTGGGATCTGTTCTGCAGCTACTTGTTGAAGGATGCTTTGAAAATTACTTTCTTCTTTCTTTGCTTTGTATATACATTATATTATATAATAAAAAAGTTAAAAAAAAACAACTTCTGGTTTTGTTGATTTTCTCAATTGTTTTCATATTCTGTTTCACTTATTTCTGCTCTAATCTTCATTATGTATTTCCTTTTGTATGCTTTGGGGTTAGTTTGCTGTTCTTTCTCTAGTTCTTCCAAGTGAACAGCTAATTATTTGATTTTTCATTATTCTTCTTTTTTGATATAGCCATTTAAGGCAATAAATTTCCTTCTCAGTACTGCCTTTGCTGCATCCCATCAAATTTGATATGTTGTATTTTCAGTTTCATTGACTTTGAGATATTTGATTTCTCTTGTAATTTATTCCTTTTCCAACAGGTTGTTTAAAAGTATATTATTTAGCATCCATTTATTTGTGAATTTTCTGGTCATTTGCTTGTTATTTATTTCTAACTTCACTCCTTTATGATCAAAGAAAGTGTTTTGCATGATTTCAACCATTTTAAAGTTATTGATACTTGCTTTATGACCCAGAAGATGGTCTATCCTTGAGAATGATCCATGAGCACTTGAGAAAAATGTGTAGCCTGATTTTTCAGCTTAGAATGTTCTGTAAATATCTGCTAATTTCTAGTTTTATTGTATTATTCCAAATCTCTCTTTCCTTATTGATCCTCTGTTTATATGTTCTAACTTTTGATGGGAGTGGGGAGCTGAAGTCTCCAACTTTTATCATAGTGGTGTCTACTTCTTCCTTCAGTGTTGGCCTCATGTATTTTGGATCACTCTGGCTCAGTGTATAAATATTTATGATTATGTCTTCATAATGAATTGTTCCTTTTATTAATACATAGTGTGATTCTTTGTCTCTTTTAGTTGTTTTACATTTGAAGTCTAACTTGTAACATATTAGTATAGCTACCCCTGCTCTTTTTTGCTTGTTGTTTATATGAAATATCTTTTCCCAACATTTCACTTTCAATATTTTTCAGTCCTTGTGTCTGATATGGGCCTCCTATAGAGAGCATATGGATGGGTCTTGTTTTTAATCCATTGTGCCAGTCTGTCTTTTGACTAGGAAGTTTAATCCATTAACATTTTGAGTTATTACTGTAAAAGCAGTACTTTCTTCTACCACTTTGTCTTTTAGATTTTATAGGTCATTTCTATTTCTTTTTCTCTTTTTACCTTTACTGATAGTCTTCATTTCTAGAGTCTTCTCCAGACCTCCCTTTTCTGTCTTTTCCTATCTTCCTGTGGTACTCCCTTTAGTATTTCTTGTCCTACTGAAATGACAAGAAAAATGCCAGTGTCTTAGTCACAAATTCTCTCAGTAATATTTTGTCTGAAATTATTCATTCCCCCCTTGTATTTGAAGGACAGTTTTACTGCATATGGAACTATTGGCTGGCAGTGTTTCTCTATTAGAATCTGAAATATATCATACCCCTTACTTCTCATGTCCATGATTTCTGCTGAGAAATCCACACAGTCTTATTGAGCTTCCTTTGTATGTGATTGATTGCTTTTCTCTTGTTACTTTCAAAATTCTCTTTGTCTTTGACATTTGACAGTCTGATACATAAATGTCTTAGATTATGTCTATTTGGATCTTTTCTGTTTGGGGTATGCTACACTTCTTGGATCTGTAATTTCATGTCTTTCATAAGAGATGAGATATTTTCAGTGCTTATTTCCTCCATAGTCTTTCTCCTTCTTTTCCCTTCTCTTCTCCTCTGGGACACCCAAAAAAAGCATATATTCATGTACTTTCTTCTGCCCCTTCAAATCTATTCATGTAGGTTTCCATTTCTTTTTTCATCTCTTCTATTTTGCCTTTATTCCCATAAATTCTGTAACGTGCTTTTACAAACTTCCTTAATTAGTTTATTCAGGAGATTGTTTTACTTTTTTACCTGGGGCTGTCTTGCTGGATAGCTTTGACATTCAGTTCAACTTATTCTAGACATCTAGCAAAGTTTCTGATTAACTGCTTAATAATTTTCACTTCTTGCTTTTCTGTTTATTGCCCTGCCTGTATGGAACCATTTCTTCCAGGAGAAGGGTCTCCCCAGATATTGTAGCCCTCAGTCAGATTTTCCCAGACTAGACAGGCTCATGTCTCATGAAGAAAGAGTAGCCAGCAACAGTTTTCTCTGAGGTTGAGACCCAGCAAGTTGTCAGACTTTCCTATGAAGACTCTAGACTCTGCTTCTCCTATTCTGTCCAGCATGTGGGGTCAGTCTTCCTGTTGCTTCCCACCGGTTTAAAGTGAGACTTTGCCTTTAAGTTTAGTAGGCTTTCTCAGCCATGAGGTTGGTTGAGACAGTGGTGAGGTAGTAGGTGGGTTTATTGTTTCTGTTTTCCAATCCCTGGGGCCTGAGTTCCTTAGAGAATGAGGGTTCCACTTTAGCTGATATCTACCTTTTCTTGGGGAAGGTATACCCTTTAGGGAATTAACCACTTTCACCTGATTAATTTCTTTGTGGCTCAGATATGTCTTAGTTACCCCCTTGTCTGGGGCAGTATTGGAGCCTGAGAATGCTTCCAATTCTTTCTAATGAGCTGTTAAGAAGTAAAAAAAAAAATGCAAAAAAGCTTCTTCAAAGCCAGACCCCTGTTCCTTGAGTTTGTCCATTGAAATCTTGGTTTGGTATCTGGCTCTATATATACCCAGGCTCTATGTGCTTCCTTTTCCTGGTGTTCAGCCCTTTTCCAGTATTTTGTGTGTCCAACTCAAAAAATCTTTCTTTTTTTTGTTATTTTTTCATAAACCTTCCCCTTTCTGCTGGGACAAAAACTCCTAGTTACTTTGTTGTTTATTTGAGATTTATCTGTGCTGGGGGAATGTTTTCAGCACTCAGAATTTATTAGTTAATTCCACAATTGTAGCTCTCTTGAGCTAAACCCTTGCTAATAGTAACCTGTTTCCTTCCCATTCAGGGAATCAGTCTCCTGTGCCCATGGGGGAGACACACTGGTTCCTGTGACTTGAGGGACTTAGTTCTGTATGGGATCTCAGCCATTCCACCTGGTCCACACTGGTATATGCTCCATGTCCAGCCACTGATGTTCCCTCAGCAGTTGTTCTGTATTGTTACTGGCTATTTACTAGATACTCTGCCAGATAAATTAGATTCCACACATCACTGTGCTGCCATCTTCTCCATCACTGACCATGCTTTGGAGTTTTGCTTTTATTTTGATTATCACTCTATGTGATATTACTTTTTGTTGTATAAACTGTGCTTCAAGATTCTGTTCAATTTCCTTGTTACCATCAAAAGAGCTGCTTGCTCTTAGAGTGGCTAATTAAAAGAGAAATAAAATAGAATGAGACTCTCTAGTGGATTAAGACTCAAAGTAAAAATTGTAAATATACTGACACAGAGAGAGGGCCAAAACTATATAATCCATTCAACATTCCCAATGTCTTAAATGTACCTGACCAGGTACCCAATGAATCTCTCTGAAATAAAGAAGGTAATTAAATGCAAAAAAAGGAACAACAACAAAATGACAGGATGAGCCAAATCAATCACCACACAAAAGTAAAAAGAAATCAGTTTTGGTGAATGGAGGGTTTGGTCAAGTTAACAGTGTCATCAATCAATTCAATGGACAGACCTATTTCCTGATGACAAAATGATCAAAAAAGATAAATTGTTACATAAAGTAAAATAGTCACCAACATTGGGCACTGCTGGGAACAATACTTTTCCAGGAAATAATTCTCCATAAGACACAAGTAATTGATGACTGGTCTTATCAACATGGTGACAAGGGACAGCCTCTGGAATAATCTCCTCTCAGAATCAACTAACAAGAGGACAAATTCCATATGATACCAGTCATGAAGTACAATAGAGACTGGAGATAACAACACAAATGCTGAATCAATGAACAAGAAAAATAAACACCAAAATCAGGTAGGTGATTTGCATCCCAGGTATACCAGTCAAGACCTCTTCCTCTCACTCAGATCTGCACAGTTTGAAAGTTGCTCAGAAGCAACATGATCCAGGCCCCTCCTGCCACGAATGCAGACCATAGAGCCATGCACTACAGTGAGTTACAACCCCATGCATATGTAGGCAAAGGCACATAATACTGCAGGAAACAAGAGTGAAGCACCAGCAGCTGAAGAGTGCTGCTTACGAACTTGTCAAAAGGGAAAACAAAAAGATCCCGGCAGAACTCTTGGCAAGTGTTACATAAACACAATCCAGTCTCTACTTACAACATCAATACAAAACAGATTTTTTGGGGATTGACCCCATCTGGCCCCCAGGGACAGGGTACATTAACAGGAAAGAAACTGGCACTAGAAAAACCTCATAAAAAATAAACCTGAGGGAAAATGAGCTGTTTTAAGAAAGGATGTGTTCCAGAAATTAAAAGTGTAATGCAAAAAGGACACTGAATGAGGGAGAAAATGTAAACATATCATAGAAGCTGGGAGAAAATTCTGTTAAAAACAAACAGGCTTGCTCTTGCTCTCACTCTCGGTATCTCTCTCTTTTGTTGTTTCCACTCATCAGTTTGATCAGTGGTTTATTATTTTTCTGTGTTAAAGTTTTAAAATAAATTAATAACTAAAAAGAAAACAAAACAAAACAGACAGGGCATATCAAGTTTCACAGAGAAGAAACAGAGGTAAGGAAAGCTTTCTCCTGGAGGTGAAACAACTGTGTGCATAAATGGCAATCTTAAAAATCATACCACATATCCAGGGCAAGAATTACATGAAGAAGAACTTTAAAAATCTGGACAGCTAAAATTGGCTATACTAAAGGTCAAGAATGAGATGGACCAAGTGTGAAAGAAGATCCTGAACATGAAGTCAATCAGAAATAGGTCACTTGGCAAGAGTGAAAAACTGACCTTTAGTTAGCACATCAAAATAATGAGATGCCCAGGCATCAGCAAAAAAATTAGAAGTATAATAGGAAACAGGAAGATATGGCTCAGTCAAGGAGAAAAGTTAAAACTTGAGGGGAGACACATAACTGGAATTACCATTCAAATAAGTTCAAGTAAATGTCCTAAATCAATTCAAGGAGATGAAGGTAAATAAAAATAGAAATACACTTATGTTGTATGTAGAGCTAAAAGATATTAAGAAGACAACATGTGAGCCTAAAAATAATTAGAAAGCATAAAAAGAAACATGACAGAAATTATGGTAAGAAAAGCATAATAATGGAGATTAAAGATACACTGGGGGCATATAACAGCAGACATGAATGGTCAGAATAAAGAATCAGCAAATTAAAATACTGGAAAATTGAAAGTGTATAGTCAGAAGAACAGTTAGAGAAAAGAACAGATAAAACAGAGTAGTGCCTCAGGGACTTAAGTGGCAGCATGAAGCATACAAACAAACATTATGGGGGCAATCAAGGAAAAGAGAAGGGAAAAGGGGCAGAAAGAATATTTGAGGCAATAATGGTCAAAATTTCCCAACTCTTATGAAAGACATACATATACATTTCCAAGAAGTGCAATACACTACAAACAGAGTAAATCCCAACAGACCTACTCTGAGATACATACTAATCAGAATACCACACGACAAAAATAAAGAATTCTGAAGGCATTAAGAGAAAAGGGACTCATTACATACAAAGGAATTGCCATTAAGATCAAGTATGATTTCTCATGACAAACCAAGGGGGCAAGAAGGCACTGGTATGATATATTTAAGCTACTGAAAATGAAAAACTACCAACCAAAAAAGTCTGTATCCAGCAAAACATTTCTATAAAACTGAAGTAAACTTTAAAATATTCACAGATAAAGAGGAACTGATAAAAATAATCAACAACAAACCTGATCTGCAAAATTGACTAAAGGTAGTTCTCCAGGTTGAAAAGAAAGGAGAGAGTGACTTGGAGTAGTGGAAAGAAGTAAAGATCTTCAGTAACGGTAAGCAAAAGTGTAAATGTCAAAACCAATACAGTGTATCCTCAGTGTATAACTTTATTCTTTCACTCCTATAAGACTCAGAATTCAATTCAACAGGAAAAAGTCATATTTCATGTTAATGGGCATACAAAAATAAAGAGGTAATGTGGGACAAAAATAATATAAATAAGAGAAATGTATGGATATGGGAGGAGAAAACATGTATGCTATTGAAGTTCAGTAGATATCTTTTCAAATGAGTAGGCTATATATGTAGGTTGGGTAGTACAACAAGAGGGTAACAAGAAAAGTATTTTAAAAATAAACAGAAACAGAAACAAGAGAGGGATCAGACAAATATATCACAAAAGAAGAACTATACAAAAAGGAGACTGAAATAAAGGAATGAGAGACAAAAAGATATGATTCATAAAAACCAAGACAATATGGATGAAGTAATAACAGTAATAACACTGAATGTAATGGATTAAACTACCCAATCAAAAGACATAGATTAGCAGAAAGGATAAAATGCATGATCCAACTATATGCAGTTTACAAGAAATTCGCCTTAGAAGTAAAAACAGAAATTGGTTGAAAGTGAAAGGATGGGGAAAAAATTCATGCAAATAGTAGTAATAATAAGGCTGGAGCAGGTATATTAAACAAAATAGACTTTCAGTCAAAAGCTGTTACAAGAAACAAAGAATGACACAATATATTAATAAAAGGGTCAATTCACTAAGGATAAATAAAAATCATAAATATTTATGCATTAACCACAGAACCCAAAAATAGATGAAGCAAACATTAGAAAAACTGAGAGGAGAAATAAATACCTTTACAATAATTGTTGGAGACTTCAATACAACATTCTCATCAATTGAAAGATCAGTTAGGAGAAAAAGTTCATGAATAATATGATAAATGAACTAGACTTAAGAGGCATACAGAAAAAAGCACCCCAAAACAACAGTATATGCATTCTTCCCAAGTGCACATTGGTTGTAATCCAGGATAGGCCACATATTGAGTCCCAAAATAAATCTCAATAAATTTTAAAAGATTGAAATTTTACAAAGCATCTTCTCTGGGACCACAATGGAATGAAGCTAGAAATTAATAGCAGGCAGAGAACTGGAAAATCCACAAATACATTGACATTGAATAAGACACACTTAAACAATCAATGGATCAAAGAAGAAATTACAAGAGAGAGCAATAAATATCTCAAGAATAAATGAAAACAAGTATACAAAATGTTAAACTTACGGAATGCTGCCAAGGCAGCTCTGAGACTGAAATATATAACCCTAACACTTACATTAAAAAAATGGAAAGAGTTAAAATAAAGATGTGATTGCACCCCTAGAGAAACTAGAGAAATAACAGCAAACTAATCCCAGAGCAAGCAAAAGGTAAAAATAACAAAGAATAGAGCACATTAATGAAATAGAATAATATCCGTAAATAAGTAAAGAAATGATTAACACAAAATTTAGGCTAGGGCTTATCTCTGGAGGACTGCAGGGGGCAGAATGTGACTAGAAAAAGTTATATAGTGACCTTCAAATATAGAAGTATTTCCTAAGTGAGGTGGTCATAAAAGGGTATTCATTAGTTCATAGATTTTTTTATACTTTTTCTTATATTACACAATAATAAATTTAGGTACTTTTACAAGTATTGTTGTATTAACCCTGCATCAATTTCCACATAATAAACTCTCTTACAATTCATATCCACCAGTGAACATTTGGTTTGAAACATATATTTGATGAGTATTCACTTAAACACTTGGATAAGCTCCTGCCATGTCAAATTACTGTCATTTAATTGGGAATGTTACTGAAGAAACTTTTCATTTAATCAATTAAATATATTTCAGCTTGCATCAGAACTGTAGTGATAGAAATTGTTCTGCATTGTTCCCCAATGCAGAACAATTTGCTCTAGAAACACGATCTTACATGGGCATACTTAAGCGATTGCCCTTCCAGTTTTTTAAAACTAAGTTCCACTCTTCCTTTTAAGTGTTAAGTTCCCATGACTGAATGGATGATATAGTTATAGAAACTTTCCCATAAATTTTCTACAGATAATCATTTCTATTCTCATGATGTGATACAATGTGAATATTAATCCAGCTTAATTGCATCATAGAATATTCCAGTAGAATATGTGTTTTCTTATCTAATAGAAGCAACTTAATACAACAAAATCAAAAAGTCTAGTGATATTTTAATTTTATATAGAAATCTATTAGACAAACAAAATAATAGGTGACAATTAAAAATTTAGATAGGTTAAGAATATCTTTAATTTAGTGTTTCTTAATCTTACATTTGAACCATGTTTAGTATGAATGAGCAAACACAATTCCAGTTAGGCTAAAGAAGTTTGTGTGACATGTAACTCCTGTTCCAAAAGCACATTTGCCTGAGGCAGTAATTTCTGAGCATCATTAATTTCCAATGCTTTTGTTATTTTGGCCATGACTGCCACATTTCAGGACTGATGTCATCACCATACCTGACTCCAACTCACGCTCCAGAAATGAAGCCTGAGCAACTTGCCTTCAAGAGAGGAGCTGGCCACTGAAGACAGACAGAGGAGTAGCCCAGTGCACTATGTCAAGTGTCCACTTGGTATCTGACTTTATCTGCTTTTATGACAGTTTTGTTCCCATGTAATCAGAAATGGTAAGTACATAGGAATTTCTTTGCCTAGCAAAGAACAAATAACTGAAAAACTACATCTCTCAGGGAGAATTATTCCACAGATTCTCCAAATCCTTTAAATTCTAGCAGTTATCATACCTTCCTGGATTAAAGCCTTTCCTTGTATCCATATCTAACCCCTGACACATTTTAACAATGGAAAATGTAGTTTAACAAATTGTAGGTGCTATCAAGAAACAGTAGTGGGGAGAAGTAGAAGAGAAAGTGTTTGAAAAGTCTGATTATATTAGAAAGCAATACTTTCCCATTAAGGGTGGGATTCTCTCTCTTAGTATGTCAAGTTTCTCTACCTGTGCTAGATGTCCTAAGTGATAAAGCACTGTCTTTTATCTAAGTTGCTCCAATAGTTTCCCTTAGGAATCTTAAGCTTGGATCCATGAGTTTTACCACAGCCTATGTAAGAACAGCAGAATACAATTTACTTAGACAGGAACTCAAATTTTTATATCATTTTGTCCTTACAAGTATTTTAATGAGAAAGAATAAGTTACCGTTACTAACTTTCTACCACCAGAAACTACAATTCTGTAAAAGGTCATTTTTATTTATGAAACAAATGATAACTAGCGAAAGGCTAACAAAAAGGAAACAAGTGCTTTCACATAAATAGTTAAATATAATCCTTTCTCTAAAATTTTTGACTTCTTCAGCAATTACATGTTGATAGAGAAGAGAAAATTATGACTCAAGGAAATGCTAATTGAAAAAATGAAAGAGTCAGCCAGAGGGCTGCTAAATTTGAAAACTGTTTTCTCTCACCACAAATCTTTTCCAATATAACTTGCTGTCTTCACCGATAATGGTGCCACTTGAAGAAGCAACTGCCATTGTTTTACTGAAATGCATTTATTTCATGCCACATCTTGAAACTTTATTTCCATGTTATTATTCATTTCATAGCAATGATGCAGCTTGAACATTAAATCTTTTGCCTTTGGAAGGAATTCATTCAAGTAATTTTTTTCCCAAATTCCTTTCTAAACTCAGTAGAATCACATGGTATTTGTGAAGAAATATACAACACAATAAACCCACACTAGAACCAAGATAGAAAGGTTTTCAAAGCCAACACGACCTTGCCTTTTGTGCTCAGATAGGTTGGTATGAAGGAAACCAGCACACTGCAGAAAACCAGCCTCATAAATGTGATCATTTCTGTTTCACTGAAAGTGTCTGGTAGCCTCCTGGCCAGAAATGCAATCATCAAGCTCATTAATGCCAGAAAGCTCAAGTGACCCAGTACAGAGTATAAGGTAACAGTGGACCCTTCTTTACATTGAAGGATGATTTGTCCAAACTCAGCTTGTTTGTTCATAGCAGGGGGAGGGATAGAGGTTCCCAGCTTGAAGGCATGGATACACACTTGAAAGAGGGAACCACTACAGCATTTGAGAATTGGGTCACTTGACACATATGTAATATTTTTCCTTTGTTTGATGGCTTTGAAGGCCACAAATATAATGACAGCCTTTGCTAAAATAGCAGAAACAGCCACAGAAAATATGACTTCAGTGAATGTTTGTCTCAGGATACAGGTGATTGGATTAGGCTAAGTGATGAAAATAATGGAAAGGAAACAGAATATTAAGGAGACCAGGAGGACATAAGTGAGATTTTGGTTATTTGCTCTGATGATAGCTGTGTCTTAATATCAAATCAATAGTCCCAAAATCAGAGCAATGAGGACAGAGAAAGTAATGGCCACAGTGACCAGAACAATTCCTAGGAAATCTTCATGGGACAAAAATATCATACTTTTATGGAGTTATCAATTTCTCTTATTAAGATATTGGTCTTTAGGATATTTAATACTTTGATCCATATCTGAAAGGGCCAAGTTTAATTTATTACATTCTATCAGCCATTCCTCTAATATGAATATAAAACAAATATATCTTGAACAGAACCATATTTGAATTCCAAATGAAATGCACCCAGTTACATCTATTGAACCATAATATTGAAAAATTCTTGAATTAGGAATCATTTATTACACATTTGAATCTATAAAAGACATAGGAAGGGGAAGTTGAATTGAACAATGAAAAAGCTCAGAGTTTAGAAAATAGCATTGAGGGAAAAAAGTATTTGATAACATATGAAAGGAAAAAGTACATATTCTGAGGCTTCTAGTCTTTAATTATGGAAACGCTAGCAAATAAATGGTTCTAATACTTATGAGTATCTACATTTTAGGAACTATGTGATATAATTCATTTTAAGTTATAATTTTATTTTGAATTCAACTTGACAAAGGGCTTAACATTATTTAACTGCTTACAGTGAAGAATAATGTTGAAAGGAAGGAAAGAAATATTACATATTTTAGAGGTACATATTTTGAAGGAATTTCAAAATAAAAACAATGAAAGGTAAACTTATCCATTACGATTTGACTTCTTTCACTCTGAAGCACACTTAAATATGGCAAAATTTTAATTAGAAAAAAATTACATATCTATTGAAGGGTTTTTATTCCACAAAACTTTTTACCAGAAATGTTGAAGAACTATTCACCATTTTAATCCCAATTATCCTTCTTTTGAAAGACTGAAATGAATCAGTAATTTTCAAGAACAATGAACTATGTATTACCATTTATCAAAATGTACTTTTATTGGCTATCAGCACTGTTTGTTCTCTCTCTTGCTTTCTTATATATTCCTTTAGCATAAGCACCAAGACACAGGGGATTCCAAGAAAAGAAACACAGGAAATGTTTGTCTTCAAGATAGGGGAAGGAGGAAAAGGCTCATTAAGCAAAAATCTGATTTTATTTTAAAAGATGTGTAGTGAGATCTTGTTGGAGTTTAAACAGAGAAATACTATCAAATTTTCACTTTTGAAAAAATCTCTCTAGCTGCATTGTAGTCCTGTGGGTCTCAGAAAACTTGACTTGGGGAAAATATTTAGGGATGCTCTTCAAAAGTGCAGAGGCGATTTTAGCCACTACAATAATAGAGAATCGAGAGTAAGGTTAAGCAATCACACATTAATTACAGCTGGCTGAATTGGGAACCTTAGTGAATGAATGGTGCAGCAATTCACTGATAAGTCAGCGATGAGGAAGAGCAGGGTAGGAGTGGACAAAAAGCATATTACAAGAGGTAATGTGCTTGATATTTGTTGCATGATATTAATAGAGATGTTTATGTTTACTTAGATGGATCTCAGAAGAAAAACCTAAGCTGAAAATTTAGGAATTATCAGTCTGTAGAAGGTGGTTGAGTTCCAGAAAATCAGTGAGTTGCCCCAGGGTAAAAAGACAAGAGAACAAAGAACAAAATTCTCAATCCAGTTATATAAATTAAATAAATAGTTTAATATGATTATTCAATTTCCACAACTTGCTTGTCTCCAAAGTCATACACTAAAAAAAATAGGAAGCAAAGCCAATGCCTCATTATTATGAATTCTTTCAGACCCTTAATTTATTCTTGTTTGAATCTCACCAAAATGCTAGAAAGATCTTGAGACCATAAGATAAATTGTGGTATGTTGAATTATGCACCCCAGAGAAAGAAGTTCTCAACCTTAATCCATTCCTGTGGGTGTGTCTATTTTAAAGAGGACCTTTGAGGATGTTACTTTTAGTTAAGATGGGGCACAAGTGAATGACATTGGGTCTTGATCCTTTATTGATAGAAGCTATAGACAAGAAAGCCAGATAGAGTGAGAAGAACCTAGAGCTCAGCAGAACCTGGAGGAGAAAGAGTACATCTCCATGTGCACTGCCACATAATGGGAAAGCCAAGGACCAAAGACTGCAGGCAGCAAGCTCCAGAACCCACAGGCTTTGAGGGGAAAGCATCATTTTGCTGGTGCTTTGATTTGGACTTCTCCTAGCCTCAAAACATGGAGCCAACAAATCTCTGCTGTTTAAGACAAACCATTTTATCTGTTTTAACAGGTGAAAAACAAAGACAAAAATACTTGCTGAATTAAATTCATGTGAGGAAAGGCCTCAGCACTTAAAATATTTTTAAATAAAATGGGGAGAACCAGAGTGATCCTTATATGGAAACTACAAATTTCTGGGTCAGACCCTTAACTGCAGAAGTAGAAAAATTTTTGTGTTTCCCCATTTTTCCAAAAAAGAACCTAAATTTTTACACATATAAGAAACCCATAAATAACCTATAAACCTTAGTAAGGCAAAACTAAGAATTGGACATTAAGTCTTAAATTCACATTCTTAAGAAAGGATTTTGTCAGTCAAAGAGTTTCATATTTTCTTCTAAGGAAACAATGGTAGAGTACCAAGAGCCCTATCTTACACCACCACTATCTATACCACTACTAAAGATCCTATCTGAAAATGTGTTCAATGGCACATAATGATGCAGGATATTGCAACATCCTCCTTACTAGGAACACTTCTCTACCTTTCTCCATGATTTAGGAAGCTCAGCAAATGTTTTAAGTTTTTTAAAATTATGAAGAAGGAACTTCTACCATGTTCTTCACCAACTCCATTCTATTTCTGGAGCCTACAACATGCAACTGAGAAAAGCAATCCATTTATTCTACAAATTAAAAACTCCTGTGGCCAAAGATCAAAGATATTATTTCATGCAAGTTTTCTGGTGATAGACACTTATTCATGTCCCCTAAAAAAATGCATGTTCAGGTTCCAGTCCTTATTCCTGTGGGTATGAACCATTTTGCAAATAGGAACTTTTAAGCTTAAGCCAATGTGGCTGAAGTCCTTATAGGAAAAATAAATTGGACAGAGGGAGAGAAAAGCTATGGGGGAAAGGCCAGAAGCTAAATGTCAATGGAATCCAGAACAGAAAGGAGGAGATACCACAAAGTGCATTGCCATGTGATGGAAAAGCCAAGGAGCCCCAAGTTAACTATCCAACCAGAAGGTACAAACACTGGGAAAAAGCAAGCCTTTTAACCTCTAAAATTGTGAATTGATAAATTATTGTTAAGCTAAGAAACTAAGACAATTGGTAATAAAACAATTGTTATATTTTAATATCTTCCAGTTTCTATTTATCAATTAGCTCAAAACAATAGCAAGTGATTTATTACTATCTTCAATCTCAGTAGCCTTTATAGCATACACAGAGATGTGCCAATAAGATCCTTCTTCAAGGATGGAATGTCAGTAGCCTACAGTTCCCCTGAGGGGAAATTCTTCAGAATTTACCTAAAAAAAGAGCCATCTTGGTGGAGGGAATATTCTTACTGTGTGAGCCCAATCAATATCTTATTGCAATAGTACCATAAAAGTCTAGCAATTTTGGCCTACCACAGGACAATTCTGATATAAGAATGTTCCTCCTGGATTTGGTACAGGCTTTATCAGAAATATATCATGACTTGACTCCTCTCCTCCCCTCTTCAACACATGTGGACCCTGGGAAATTTTCTTAGCATCAAACTTCATCTCGTATCTGCTTTCAGAGAACCCAATGTGTGAAATTCCAGGAATAATATAATTTTGTCCCCCAGTCTCCATATTAAAAACAATGTTTTTAAATGTGAATCTTACCATGACCTTGACCCCCTGGTCACTTCTCACATCTCTATTATTGATTATGACTATTCTCCTGTCCCCTCGTGTAGGTCTGAGTAACACTAATATTCTTTCAGTTGCATCAGCTTGTTTTTCTGCCTCAGATTCCTAGTTTATGCTTTGCTTAGGCTGGAATCATTTTTACTGTGCTTTTCAGAACCTGGCTCTGCTTCACCATTGAGATCTCAGCTTAAATGGCAACTACACAGAATTGTTTTCCTTGACCACCTTATCTACATTTAGGTATCCCATGCTAATTTCTTGTTCTAAGACACCAATTTTTCTTTCTTGCACATATCATAACTTATCATTACATATTTAGATTTTTTGTACATTAGATATATACTTTCTTCAATAGACAAAGCTACATGAAGGCAGAGGTCATGTCTATTTTTATAATTGCTGTGTGCTCAGAATTTAAAACAGTCACTACAGCTTGGAAATACATTATCAGTATAGGTATATGAATACCAAATGGTATAGGACCCTAACAGTCACTCTCTACTCAACTAATTCAATTAAGGAATTTTTGAATAGAGGAAGATCTATGTGGACAGGAAACTAGAAGTGAATACAATCCATCTTCCAGGAATATTGTCCAAATTATGAAAATTGCATGCAATAAAAAGCATGATAGAGAGTTGGACCAACTGGCTCAAAGTAACTTGTAAGCTGTGTAGGATATGCAAATATGAAAATTAACTATAAATCCACCAGAAAAAGTTGATTAACCCCAGCAGAGGAGAAGAAGAAAAGGGATGGTTGGTCCAGAAATGGTCAGTAAGAAGAAATTTCATTCTTATGTAATAGTGCACACCTTTCCAGAAGACTTTGAGATTGGAATCCGACAGAAGGGTTTCTCACTTTTCCAAATCAGGTAGGAAATAGGAGTTCTAATGTTGTAATAGGAGAAAAAGAAAGAGTCAAGATTGTAAATAGAAAATACAAATAGGATTAGAGAAATATGTTCAGTTGTGTCAGTAATCCAGTTTTATTTGCATTTTTGAAACTACAAATTGATAACATCCACACCTACAATATCACACAAAACTATTGAAAAACTATTGAAGATAATGATGAAGAAAGTTTTTACTGAAATCCTCAGTTAATATGATGTCACTTTTGTTCCAAAATACAATATCTGATAAAAATTATTATTACTAATAAATAGAATATTAAAAGAAAAAGCAAAATAGTCCATTCAGGTTAATGAACTGTATTAATGAAATGGAAATAAAGGGTAATATAAAGTGCTGAGTGGAGAAAAGCCACTAATTCACTAAACCCAGAGGTCTAGCCAAGTCAACGTGTTGCCCAGGCAAATGGCCAACATTCTACCCTTTGGACCCAAAAAGACATGTTCTTTACAAATGGAAAATACATTCATTCTATCAGAATGTCACAAATCCTTAAACAATTTTAGTAAGAATACAAATATAATACAAAGTCATAAACAGTACAAAATCTCCTCAATGTCAGTTACAGCCATGGTCTGTCCTAAGGCAAAATTCTCCTCTGGACTTTGGACCTGTAAAGTGCAGAACATGCCATTTGCTGCAAATATACAAAGGAGGGGCAGCCATAGGATACATATGGATACATTTTCACAGGGAGAAATTGGACAGAACACAGGGGTCACTAGACCCAAACAATTCTGAAAATCTGCAGGGCAAACTCCATTAGATTTCAAAGTCAGAGTAAGTTATCCATTCCTTTAGAAAGCAGCAGTCCTACCCTTTCCAAGGCCTATGCCATGGCCTGGCTGTCTCTAAATGCTGGGGTGAAAATTGCAACCTTTAAAGACATTGGGAAGACTACATTTTTCTTGACTACCCTTTACAAGCATCAGGGCAGCACTCTGGCCCTTTGCCATCTCCAGGGCATATGCTCAAGCTACTCAGAACAATGTGATGGCAGCAAGTCTCTCACCTATCCCCAAGGAATTTGCTCCATCCTCTCTGAAGCCTGGGACACTGAAACTCTTCCCCTCTGCCTTCAGGGCAAACTCAAGTTAATCAGTGTGTCCATTCTCCTGGCCCAAAGTTTCTTTGCTTCAGAATTTAGTTTCCATGGTTCTGACTTTGAAGTTAATTTGCTTTCAATTTGTCCCTTTTCTGTTCTTTTTGGTCCAGACTGGCAGTGGTTCTGTTTATACAGATCCCACAACACCCCGGTTGTTTTTCTATGTAATATACTGGGATCATACACACCTGAAAATACAACTTTCCACAGATCTTCTCTGGATAACTCCACCTACTACCCTGTTTTTTTCTGAAATGGCTGACTGTTCCATGTTTGGATAAATTCTCATTCACTGGGCTCTCATTTTCTGGAAACCCAGAATTTTCAAGACCATCAATTCTGTTTTCTTTGAACTAAAGAGTTCAGTTC
>PVIY010034396.1:0-27162 GCA_004026745.1 Myrmecophaga tridactyla
AGGAGGTAATGAGAGGATACTATGAACAACTTTATGCTAATAAACTAGGCAATGTAGATGAAATGGACAACTTCCTAGAAAGGAATGAACAACCAACATTGACTCAAGAAGAAATAGATGACCTCAACAAACCAATCACAAGTAAAGAAATGAAATTGGTAATTAAGAAGCTCCCCAAAAGAAAAGTCCAGGACCAGATAGATGGCTTCACGTGAATTCTACCAAACTTTCAAGAAAGAATTAGTACCAATCCTGTTCAAACTCTTCAAAAAAATTGAAGAGGAGGGAAGTCTGCCTAGCTCCTTCTATGAGGCCACCATCACCCTCATACCAAAGCCAGACAAAGATATTACATGAAAAGACAACTACAAACCAATCTCTCTAATGAATATAGATGCAAAAATCCTCAACAAAATTCTTGCAAATCGAATCCAGCAGCACTTTAAAAGAATTATACACCATGACCAAATGGGATTCATCCCAGGTATGCAAGGATGTTTCAACAGAAGAAAATCAATTAATGTAATGCACCATGTCTACAAATCAAAACAGAAACACCACATGATCATCTCGATTGATGCAGAAAAGGCTTTGACAAAATTCAAATTTTGTCTTTCTTGTTAAAAACACTTCAAAGGATAGAAGAAGAAGGGAACTTCCTCAGCATGATAAAGGGAATATGAAAAACCCACAGCTAACATCGTCCTCAGTGGGGAAAAACAAAACTTTCCCCCTAAGATCACGAATAAGACAAGGATGTCCACTCTCACCATTGTTATTCAACATTGTGTTGGAAGTTCTAGCCAGAGTAATTAGACAAGAAAAAGAAATTCAAGGCATCAAAATTGTAATGGAAGAGGTAAAACTCTCACTGTTTGCAGATGATAAGATACTATATGTCGAAAACCCAAAAAAATCCACAGCAAAACTACTAGAGCTAATAAATGAGCACAGCAGAGTGGCAGGTTACAAGATCAATGCTCAAAAATCTGTAGTGTTTCTGTACACTAGTAATGAACAATTTGACGGGAAAATCAAGAAAAAAATTCCATTTGCAATTGCAACCAAAAGAATAAAATATTTAAGAATAAATTTTACTAAAGATACAAAAGACCTATACAAAAGAAACTATAAGAAATTGTTAAAAGAAATCACAGTAAACCTAAATAAATGGAAAGGCATCCCATGTTCATGGATTGGAAGGCTAAATATAGTTAAGATGTCAATTCTACCTAAATTGATTTACAGATACAATGTAATACCAATTAAAATCCCAAAAACTTACTTTTCAGAGATGGAAAAACCCATAACCAAATTTATCTGGTACAGCAGGGTGCCCTGAATAGCTAAAAATATCCTGAGATAGAAAAATGAAATCAGAGATTTTATGCTACCTGACTTTAAGGCATATTATGAAGCTGCAGTGGTCAAAACAGCATGGTACTGGCATAAAGATAGATATACTGACCAATGGAATGAAATAGAGTGTTCAGGGATGGACCTTCTCATATATGGACAATTGATCTTTGATAAGGCAGTCAAGCCAACTCACCTGGGATAGAACAGTCTCTTCAATAAATGGTGCCTAGAGAACTGGATATCCACACGCAAAAGAATGAAAGAGAATCCATATCTCACACCCTATATAAAAATTAACTGAAAATAGATCAAAGACCTAAACATTGGTTCTAAGACCATGAAACTTTTAGAAGAAAATTTAGGAAAATATCTTATAAATCTTATAATAGGAGGCAGTTTCCTAGACCTTACCCTCAAAGCATGAGCACTGAAGAAAGAAATAGACAAATGGAAACTCCTCAAAATTAAACACTTTTGTGCATCAAAGAACTTCGTCAAAAAAGTAAAAAGACAGCCTATGCAATGGGAGACAATATTTGGAAACAATATATCAGATAAAGGTCTAGTGTCCAGAATATATAAAGAGATCGTTAAACTCAATAACAAAAAGACAGACAACCCAATTACAAAATGAACAAAAGACATGAACAGACACTTCTCAGAAGAGGAAATAAAAATGTTCAAAATGCACATGAAAAAAATGCTCCACTTCCCTGGCTATTAGGGAAATGCAAATCAAAACCACAATGAGATATCATCTCCCACTCTCCAGAATGGCAATTATCAATGAAACAGAAAACGACAAGTGCTGGAGAGGATGTGGGGAAAGAACACACTTATCCACTGTTGGTGGGAATGTCAAATGGTGCAACCGCTGTGAAAGGCAGTTTGGCAGTTCCTCGCAAAGCTAAGTATAGAATTGCCATATGACCTAGCAATATCATTGCTAGGTATTTCTTCAGAGGACCTGAGGGCAAGGTCACAAATGGACATTTCCACGTCATTGTTTATAGCAGCATTATTTACAATTACCAAGAGCTGGAAACACCCAAAATATCCATCAACAGATGAGTGGCTAAACAAGCTGTGGTATATACATATGATGGATTAATGCAGCTGTAAGACAGAATAAGGTTATGAAGTATGTAACAACATGGATCGACGTGAAAAACATTATGCTGAGTGAGATTAGCCAGAAACAAAAGGACAAATACTGTATGGTCTCCTTGATATGAACTGACATTAGTGAATGAATTTGTAGAATTGCACTTGTGTAACATAGACTATCAGGAGGTAAAAATAGGGTAGATATTGGGTAATTGGAGCTGAGGGGATAGATTGTGTAACATGACTGATTGTAGAAATTCAGAAGTGGGTAGCACAATACTTCTGAATATAATATACAGTATATATAATAATGTTAGAACACTGAATGAAGCTGAATGTGAGAATGATGGAGGAGGAGTGGGGGCACAAATGAAATCAGAAGGAAAGATAGATGATAAAGACAGATGGTATAATATAGGAATGCCTGGAGTGTGTAATGATAGTGATTAAATGTTCAAATTTAGAAGTGTTTTTGCATGAGGAAGAATAGAACAATGTCAATACTGCAGGGTGATGAAAATAGATGGTAATTAATATTTTAAAACTTTAACTTATGTGTCAGACTAAAGAAAAATGTTTATTTGGTACAAAATTTATATTTTGACTAGTGGATTTCCTAATATATCTTGTGTGGACAGCTTAATTGAATACCATAGTACATGGAACCTTGAGTAGGGCATGAGAGTTTGTAGATTTGTCCTGAGTGATGCCCGGATAAATCCCAGAGTGATTTGAGCAGTGAATAAAAGAGTATTTGCAAAGTTCCCTTAGGGGAAGGCTGAGAAAGGGGGAAAATTCAGCATCCCCCAGTGGAGAATTATTGATATTCTCACAAGCAGTGAAGACAACCAAAGCAATAGGCCGAGCCCTCAATCTTGGGGTTTGTTCATATGAAACTTAACCCCGCAAAGGTAGGCTAAGCCTACTTAAAATTTGGCCTAAAAGTTACCCCAGGAGAACCTCTTTTGTTGCTCAAATGTGACCTCTCTCTCTCTCAGCCATGATGACAAGCAAACTCACTGCCCTCCCCTTCTCTACATGGGACATGTCTGCTAGGGGTGTGGACCTTCCTGTCAACATGGGACAGAAATCATAGAATGAGCTGGGACTCAGCATCAAGGGGTTGAGAAAATCTTCTCGACCAAAAGGGGGAAGAGTGAAATGAGACAAAATAAAGTATCAGGGGCTGAGAGATTCCAGACAGAGTCGAGAGGTTATCCTGGAGGTTGTTCTTACGCATTAAATAGATGTCAGCTTTTTAGTTAATGTATAATGGGGAGGCTGGAGGGAACTGCCTGAAAATATAGAGCTGTGTTCCAGTAGCCATGTTTCTTGAAGATGATTGTATAATAATATAGCTTTCACAATGTGACTGTGTGATTGTGAAAACCTTGTGTCTGATGCTCCTTTTGTCTACCTTATCGACAGACGAGTAAAACATATGGATTAAAAACAAATAAAGAATAGGGGGAACAAATGTTAAAATAAATTTAGTAGATTGAAATGCTAGTGATGAATGAAAGGGGGAGTAAGGGGTATGGTATGTGAAAATTTTTTTCTGTATTCTTTTTTTTATCTTTTTCTGAATTGAAAAAAATGTTCTAAGAAATGATCATGATGATGAATGTACAACTATGTGATGATATTGTGTGTTATTAATTATATATCAAGAATGGAATGATCATATGGTAAGAATGTTTGTGTTTGTATGTGGTTATGTTTAATAAATAAATAAATAAATAAAGTGGAAAAAGGACTTTAATAGACATTTCCCCGAAGAAGATATACCAATGGCCAATAAGCAGATGAAATGATTCTTAACCTCTTTAGCCATTAGGGTAATATAAATAAAAAAAAACAATGAAATATCACTTTACATTCACTAGAATAGCTATTAAAATAAAAAACAAAACACAGAAAATAGCAAGAGTTTGTGATGATATTGAAAATAGGAACCCATATACATTGTTGGTAGGAATATAAAATGCTGCATCCACTCTGGAAAGCAGTTTGACAGTTCCTCAAAAAGTTAAACAGAATTATCATATGACCTAATGATTCCAATTCCACTCCTAGATATATACTCACAAGAATGGAAAATAGATGTTCAAACAGAAACTTGAACACAAATATTCATAGTGCCATTATTCCTACTGGTCCCAAATTTGAAACAACCCAAATGACTGTGAAGTCTTGAATGGATAAACAAATTATGTTATATCCCTACAATGGACTATTATTCAGTCATAAAAATGGAATGAATTTCTGATACATGCCATAATATGGATGAAGCTAGAAGACATCGTGTTGAGTGAAAGAAGACAGACACAAAAGAAAAAATATTGTATGATTTTGCTTTTATGAAATAAATAGTCTGTGCCTATTCGTAGAAGCAGAATGTAGAACATAGACCATCAGAATCATGGGGAGGTACATTGTATACTTGAAAGCCATTAAAATGGAAATTTTATATTGTATATATATGACCACACTAAGAAATAAACTTTAAAAATTGAATGAAAGAAGTAGATTTGTGCTGTATATTTCAGGGAAAAAAATCTAAGTGTAATATATATATATATTATATATATATAATATATATATATAGTATGTTGAATCCTGCTGTTTTGAATTTATTTCACTATTATAATCTGTTTTAAATTTATGTTTTGTGCTCAAGAAATCATTGCTGTGGGTCATCTTCTGGATACTTACATGCTTTTGTTTCATCATTTTTCTAAATCAGCAGTTTTGCTCTCGTCTTTGCATTAGTTGTATGTACTAGAATAGAACATGTATTTCCTTAGTCTTTATTATTTCACGCAATTTTGCATTTCAGTTATTTTTAAAGTCTGCAATTCATGCTCATGAGATTACCAAATGGTACACACAGCAAAAGGGGAGCCTCCAACCTGCCATGCCCGCACATCTTGTTTTTCTTCCCAGAAGTAACCTCTGTTGCAGAAGTTATCCATACATATTTTGCACGCGCGCACACACACACACACACACACACAAATGTGAATATATGGATACATATAACTATGTATATGTATATAATTATATATCTGTATGTCTTTTTATGCATATACATAGGTATGAGTAAGTGTGCATATCCTTCTTAAATAAATCCATACTTAAATAAATGTATGTGTTCTTGCTCTGTACGTTTAATATTGTATCTCAAAGATCTTTCCATTTCAGCCTAAATAGACCTATCTTTTAAAAAAAACTTTGCATTTCATTGTATGAATGTTCCAAAATTAAATGAAGCAGTATTCTGTGAATGGACATTTAGATGTTTTCAATCTTTTGCTATTCAAATATTGATGTCTAATGGTGTGTGTCAGATTGTTTTAATGTATAACCAAAGATGGCTGAGCCATGGATTGCAGGTCCAGCAAAATAAAATAACATCACAACCGAGTTTATACACCCCCTCTTATAAGGAGACTTGATATTGCCACTTTTCTTTCTCACATTTGGCAAGAAGGTGGTATCAAATGTCAGTTTTAAACCTTGACAATCTGGTCCTCTGTTGTGATTTCTGTTCTGTGTTAATGTAAGTTTGCAATGACATAATTTTATCCTCTCTCAGAACTACAGTTTTGTCCCAGAGTGAATCTGAGAATGGTCATAATGTTGGTGGTTCTCAAAATTCATTTCATTCATTCTTAAACCAATTCTGCTGGTTGGCCAGGGTCTCTATTTTTTTTTTTTTGCATGGGCAGTACCAGGAATCAAGCCTAGGTCTCCAGCATGGCAGGCCAGAATTCTGCTTGCTGAGCTACCATGGCCCACCCTCTATTTTTTTTAATGCAATTTTATCGACATATATTATATATTCACATACCCTATAATCATCTAAGTTGTACAATCAGTGGTTCACAGTATCATCTACCTGTACATTCATCACAATTGATTTTTGAATATTTTCATTACCAAAAATAAAAAACAAGAGTGAAAATAAACACCCAAAATATCCCATACTTTTTTTTTTTTTGGTCTTTTTTTTCTTACTTATCTGTCCCTCGGTGGATAAAGGGAGTGTCATCACAAGGTTTACACAATCACAGGGTCACACTTTGAAAGCTCTATAGTTATTCAGTCATCTTCTTGAATCAAGGCTATTGGATTACATACAGCTCAACAGTTTCAGGTATTCCCCTCTAGTTACTCCAATATACCAAAAAACTGAAAAGGCATATCTATATGCTGCATAAGAATAACCTCCAGAATGACCTCTTGACTCTCTTTGGAATCTCTCAGACACTGAAACTTTATTCTGTTTCATTTCTGTTTCCCATTTTGGTCGAGAAGTCTTTCTCCCTCCCACAATTCCAGGACCAAATTGTCCCTGGAAGTCATGGCCAGGGAAATTTACACTCATATAGGAGGGAGGGCAGTGAGCTCACCTGTGGAGTTGGCTTAGAGAGAGAGAGAGACCACATCTGAGCAACAAAAGAGTTTCTCTGGAGGTAGCTCAGGCATAATCATAAGTAGGCTTAGCTTCTCCTGTGTAGAAATAAGTTTCATAAGGGCAAGCCCCAAGATCAATGGCCTGGCCCATCAAATTGGCAGTCCCAATTTGCAAGAATATCAGGCCAAGGTCTCTTGAGTTGTTATTTGTTGTACCTATCTAAGACTAATTATTTCCTAGTACGTATTGAATTGGGTTAGGTCAGTGTTAGGTAGTTTATGAATAGGCTGAATACAAGTTACTTATTCCTAATGAGATAGTGTTTGAGAGAGAAAAGAAGTATTACATTAACATAAATATAATTATATAAAGTTTTGAAATACATATTTATTGACCAACAAATTGGATTATATTGGTGGCCAATAAAAGTCTAATGAAAAACTGTTTTGAAAAATATAACTAAAAAAATTGCCTTAAAAATAGACTGAAAGCAGCATTAAAATTTTTATTTATAATAAAGCATCAGTTGAACAGAATGTTTTTGTACAAATTCACATGCTTTAAGCATTTCTTTTTACTATATTATTCTTTAATAGTATGTCACTAATATTTTACTAAGGAATATAATTTTTAAGTGGTCTTATTATATGAAACTTTTAAATAAATTGCCTATAATGTACTTAAAAAATTATTGAAACATGTCAGTATTTCAGCCCAAGTATTTTCGCAGAAGCTGTCTTTTTTTCCCCCTTCATTTAGAGTTCCTTTGTTTGACAAATATTTTTACAAGATAAGCCTTTTAAAAACAAATTACATCTATGATTCTTTGGAATGTTTAACTATATTAAGGTGTGAAAAATTGTAGGTTTGCTCAATTTTGCTCAATTTTGTACAGAATATAAATATATTCATTTGAAAATAGGAGCGCCATCAAACAATTCTTGCCACAAGTCATGATATGATATTACATAGCACAACTATGCAATTTGAAAATTAAATCTTATAACCTGTATGAGCTCTTATTCCTATCCCTTTCTTTTGTAGGGATAGATTTCAGCATTTTCTTTTTTGTAAGCTTCATTTTCAATCATTGAAATTCATTGAAAGTTGCAAAATTTGAACATTTGGGGGATGGGTATTTAATACTTTGATTAAAGATTTCCAACTGATTTTGAAAAACATATATACAAGTTTAGAGGACTCATTTATACAAGTTCTCATTAGCTTTGTAGGGCATTTATAGTGATTTATAAAATAGTTCTTCAGCGGCTCAAACTGAGTTGCTTACTTTAGTTTAGAAGTACCTCAGGCCTTCTTCTATTTCTTTAAAATTTGTCTGTACTCCCAACAGGCTTTTAAAGCCTTTCCTGCCTCATTATCACCTTCTTTCTTTGCCTTCCAATGAGGCAAAAAGGAAGAGAGAGAAAAGCGAAACACCTATAATGGCATTCAGTCACTATGCTTCAGCAGAAGTTTGAAAATATTTTTATTACATCTGTGGCAGATTATATCTGCAGTCAACTAAGGCACTTCTCCCACAAAGAGATAATCCAATCAGCTGAGTGGTTTTAAGGGAGAAGAGAGACTCTTCTATTGCTTCTTCAGCCAACTAGACTTTCCTGCGGAGTTTGTCCAGACCCTTCATTGGAGCCGCCAGCTTCACAGCCTCTCTGAACATCAGTTTCTTAATCTATAAAATAATGATAACGTGGTTTTTTTTTGCCTTATAGGATTATAATAAAGATTAAATGAAAATATATGCAAACCTTATATTATAATGTCTAACATCTAGAAATCTGTTCCCTTCATTATCCTAGAGGCCTAAATGGATGGTTAATCCAGTTAACATAACTTCACCAGAACATATCACAGTAGAATGCCAGGGCCAGGGCAGATATCCTATATTGTGTTTGGTATTACATGAATTATTTTGGCTTGAAATAGCTAACAATGCACTCATCAGACATGAATAAAGTACCCTACAGTTACTTAAACATTGCTAAATTTTAAAGAAGGTGATATTTAATTTGCCTCTATCATATTAAAAACCTTTTATTTGAATCATTTGATTATGGAATAGTAGCAGAGCCTAGAATTGAAACAGAAAAAAAAAATAGTGAGATGATCTGGCAAACTTAAAAGTTGTACAACTGTCATGTTACATGTTGCTGTCATGTATGTAGTTTCTTTCTGGGTTCTTGATTTAATTTGATCTTTAGTTCGGGTCTTCTTTTTTCTTTTTATTCCTTCCTTCTTAGAAAGCAATGTGCTTCATGTTTTGGCATTAGATCCTTGCAAATAATTTTTTATGTGAATAAAGGATGGATAATTTTAATTGCTTTTTTCTTAGAATTCTCTTGTAAATACACACTATTGAATCCAATTTTTGTGTGTTTTGCTAAAATTCTTGTGTCTCAGGTTTTTAAAAAAAAATTTCAAATTTTAATTTTTGGCATAGAATAACAAGATAGTCATACCTGTACAGTACTGAATAGGTCAGTAAAATCTTTCTGAGAATTTACTAGTTTCCAAATTCATACTATACCTTGGCATTTATGATATTCCATGATGCTAAATTTGATGGTAATAATATTATAAACCTGAAGTAAGAAATATTTTAGCTACTTGAAGATAGAAGACTAGACATAGAGATTCAAGTATTAGTTCTACTGCATTCTCTCTAACCCTGGGTGATTTACTTAATCTAAGTCCTTAGTATAGTGTTTTCTATTGTCATCTGCTCTAAATCAGTTTCTCGTGGGTTCTGGGATCAAAAGAGAAGTAAATATGAATACTGATGTTTCCACAGAAAGAAATACAGGTAATAACTTTTGCTAATGCTTTGTAAATCTAGAAAACATAAAAGTCATCAAAATTGTTACAAAGTACATTTCCTTGGAATATATATTAAATATGCCTTATCTTCTCCCTGTAAAAGCGATAAAAATATATACTCTTAAATGTGTACTATAGTACTTTCTCTTTAACTTTATTCCAGTAAACCCTGGAATAATTAGCACTCCAAGGTCTCAGATGGTATATTTCAGAAGAAGCATAACAGCAGAAGTAGAAGCACATTGAAATTCATCAAAAAGAGAACTAAATTAAATTCACAATAAATTCTGATCTGAAGGTGGTGTTATAAAAATAAAAAGTTCTAGTACATATTTTTACTATCAGAGATGAGAAAGTCAATCCAGCTATGAATGCTTTTTTTTTTCTTTTCCAGATTTAGCTGTTTTCTAGGGCAATCTTCTTGCTGGGATATTATGGGATCTCTTACTTATTGGCTGGAGGATAGACAGAGTGATAGTTGATAATATGATGACTTTAAGTTTTTCTTAGTTTGAATTTATTTATATAGCACATTTCTTCATGTGAGATCAGGTGTTTCATAAAAGTTAGTAGTTATTATCATAAAATCCCTTTGAACACAAGAGACATACATGTAGCTATCAGAAAATCACTACTTGCCCCTAAAACCATTAGAAACAATCTACTGATCCATTTGTTTAAAAAATCATGAACTGATCCATCTGTTAAAGGTCATGAACTAACACCTGGTTTGTGTGTAAAAAGTTGCAATCTCACACTAAATCCAAAGACAAGAACTAATTTATGGTGATAGAAACCTGAAAGTAGTTGTCTGAGGGAGTTTACTGGAAAGAGGCATATGAGAAATTTGTGTGATTGTAGAAATATTCTCTATCTTGTTTTGGTGATGGTTACACAAGTATATAAAATTGTCAAAATTCATCAAACAGAACACCTAAGAACTTCACATTTTCCCATATATTAACTTCATCTTAGAATTTGAATAGTGATATAGTATGATTAAATTTACATTTAGGATAGATCAACTTAGCAACAGTAAGTAAAATGGAATACATGGAAAATAAAGGTCATGTCTCTTATGGGCCCTGTTAGTCATTGGATCAGGAAAAAGAATGACAATTCCCATTTTCTGTTTGGAGCCAGAGATCCTGGTGGAACATGTCCTCACATACACTGAATTCTGGTCTGATCTCCCACAAAGATTGTATAGAGCAGTGAAAACTTCAACTTTCTGCCATGGACTTTCATTTATTGAAGCCCACCAGCTCAGTATCACCAGGAACATCATGTGCTTCATCCACAAAAATGTCAGACAAAATAAAGCTTAATTAATTTAAATTAATTTAAAAAAAATAAACTGGTTATTAAAAAAATAACTGGTTATTAAATGGTTAAATTAATTAAAAATAACTTTAATACTTTTAAGTATGTGTTATATTATGGTAGTCAAACAAAATATGTTTTATTTAGCTTACTGCAGCAAGTAAGGATGTACACCAGAGAATCTGTGGAGTGTCTTGGTCAGAGGGAATCACTAGGGATTGACAGGATTTGTGCTTTGCCTAAGTGTGGTCTCCCTGCACTTAGTATCCTCTATTCAGGGAGTCTACTGTGCTCCACCTGGGTTCCCCCTCAGGTTCCCCCTCCTGCACACAGCTACCTGAAAACTCTCTCAAAGCTTTCAAGTCAGGATAATTGTATGGCTCATATATTTCCCATCTATTGGCAAATTCCTTCACTGTTTGAGTTCCAACGTTTGAAAACTTTATTTTGTCTGACTTTTTTGGTGGTTTTAGGTGGTTGTATAAATCCAGTCTTTGTTATTCTATCTTGGTCAGAAGTTGAAGTTCTAGTGGTGTTTTTAAATATTGCAGTGTTTGTGATATATGGGTATTCAAAAGGTAGCATGCCAGTGCTTTTTTTGAAAACATGAAATGCCACAAAGCTTAAATGACAAAAAAAAGAAAGTAAAATTATTTAAAAAACAAATTTCAGGAAATTCTTAATCTGTAGAAAGAGATGCATTTTAGCTATTGAATTAAATGCCACTGGTTAATAAGTATATCAAGTAACTATAAACTTCTTGAGAGGAATATCTACTAATTTAATGAATACCCTGTATATTTGTATATATGTATTGTATTTTCAATAAATATGCATTGAATAAATGTTTCTAGGATCAGAGACCTGGCATTTCTCAGTAAAATTCATATTATTTATCCCTTCCCTGAGCTTAAGAGTCATTTTCAGGTGAGATCAGAACCAATGCTTACTGAAATAAATCTAATAATTTTAGAATGCTAATTTTCACTCAGTTTTTCAGTTTGTTTCTTATACTAGAATCTCTCGTGTTTATCTCCTGATTATTTTGTTTCTCTCTAAATAGCCATTCATTTATTCCATTGCTAAAAGCTGAGCACTTTTGAGATCAAATACTAAAATGATCTGTTGGAGTATATAGTGTAGTGGGGAAGGCCTGCATTAATAAAATAATCATTCTAATTTCTGTATAATTTTGTTAAAGCTGAGTCTATTCATTCACATGCATGAAATATACATAGTTTAGAAAGTATATGGATGGAAATCACCAAAGATAACATAGCATTATCCTTATATACAACATAAATATGTTTAAAAGAACATAAAGCATATATTAAATAATATTCAAGTAGACATTATATATTTTGCATCATTTTGATAGTAGGTTATTGAATACCAGTTACTTAGTCTGTCTTCCTTAGTTTTGTTATACAAATTTTGTTCTCACCATCATTCTACCATATTTCAGTAAATGTAGCAACCATCTACCTGGTTCTCAATCCCCAAATCTAAAAAACATTCTTGGATTTTGCGTCCCTTCTTTTATAATCCCCATATCTAGTCTTCAACCAAATCTTATACGTCTACACCAAAATAATATCAAATGTCTATTTCATGTCTTCTCTTCCCAGTTTGATTCAAGTCAAAATAATCTCTTAACTTTGACTATTGCTGTATTTCTAAATATCTCTGTTTCTATTCCAGTCATCCTCTTATTTTCCATACATCACTCAGTTAAATGTTTCATAAAAGATAAATCAGATCTCGATATTTCTCTTCTTAAAACCTTTTAATGTCTTCCTATAACATTCAGAATAAAATCCAGTCTACTAAAGAAAGACTACTAGATGGTATGTAATTGGTTCTTATCTCTTCAGTTTTATCTACCTGTTTTTTTCTTTCTCTCACTTCATACAGGCTATACTGGCTTCCCTTCTAGATTCCAAAAACAGACCAAGCCCTTTTCTGTCATGTCTTTAGCTGATTGCTGTCCTCTGCCTGAAATGCTTTCCTTTAGCTCTTTACATCGCTAGCTTATTGATGTTAACTCAGAGAGACCTCCTCAAATAACCTTGCCTAAACTATTCTCTTCTTGTATCTTTATATTGTTAACCTAAAGTTATCCTATTAATTTGTTTCCTTATTTAATTTTTTTCTCCCTAACTTCTGTGAGAGCTGTGACTTCATTTTGTTTTCGATTCCCCAGAGCTAGAAAAGTATTTGGTACTCAGATGTTCAGTAAATATATTTTTCACTTGGTTACTTGCCTAATTTTCTAGTAAAATCTGAACTAGAATGCAAGATCATAATCACAGCAGTCAGTAACATAGCATCCAGCCAAATTAATAATACTGATAACTAGTCATTTCTTATCATTATAATCCATATTAACTGTGTAAATCAGTGAACATTTGGATTATAGCATAAATATAGAACGTTAATTTTCAGAGAGATAAAGTAAAAGGTAAGATTGATAAACATTCACTAATTCAACACATTTTAAGATTCAATATTGAAATTCAACATTTACTGACTTTTTTCAGCATTGTGTTAGGCAAGCTGTCCAGACTAGTTACATGTTCTCAACATGCACTCTAAATGTGGCAGGTGATTAAGGGACTGGTGTAGAATTTGGGTGAAATTTATCAACCTTTTCCAGAATCCATGAAAATTAACTAGTTTTAATAGTTTTTTTCCTTGGTGGAAAAGGTGGTCCTTCTTACTTTCTTTTTTCTTCCCCATGCACTCTTCATCCTCTTTTCTTAGAAAGGAGATCAGTGGGTTCCAGAAATTATATGTAGGATGGGCTTTAGAGACAAAAATCTGGTGGAAAGAACTACAAGTGGGTTCCTTGAAAATGAATTATATGAAAATGCAAAGCTCTGTATGCTCTGTAACTTACAAGAAGTGCCTTAGATGTAAATGATTTGGAAGAACACATGATACGAATTATGAACAGTGAATGAGGCACCTCCCTCCGTGTACACACACACTATGTCCCCCTTGGTACTGACACTGCTCTTGGTGCACTCTGAACTGATTCCCAATGATATGAGATGGAAGTTTGAGGCACCCCTGACCCAGCATTCTACAAAAACCTTGCTGCAGGCACATACCTGACAGAGAGCACAATAATTATGATTTTAACCAATGTATTCATCCTCTTCCCCGCAGGAATAATTATATGGGTTTTCACCTCTGGCCTGCCTTGTAAGTAAGATAGAGCAGTTTGGAAAGGAATCCCTTGACAAATATATACTTTAAGTGTCATTAGTTAGAAATCCATTTAAATCAAGGATCAAATCTAGCTGTGACCTCCTCTTGTAAATAAAGTTTTATTGGACATAGCCGTGCCTATTCAATATGGCTATTTTTGGCTACAATGGCTGAATTGAGTAGTTGCAACAGAGACTGTATGGTCCACAAAGCCTAAAACATATACTATCTGGCCCTTTACAAAAAAAAGGTTGTTGACTCCTGATTTAGATTGACAAGGATGAGAGATATCAACCCTCCTATTTAGTGAAATTTAATAGGAAAACAATCTTATGAAAGAAAGGTAAGTTTTAATGTAAAAGCAGGGTGGGAATGAGGGGATGTATGGGAGTAGGTAGGAACCTCTGTAGGATGAAGCCTGACTGGTATCATAGAATGAATTAGGAAATAGGGTTCCCTCCTCTTGAATTCTTTGGAAGACATTAAGAAGAGTTGGTGTTGATTCTTCTTGAAATGCCTGTTAGGGTCAGAGAATTCACCACTGAAGCAATCTGATCCTAGACTTTTGTAGGAGTTTTTTGTTTTGTTTTGTTTTTGTTTTTTAACATTAGTTAAAATTTTTTTTGACATATATACAAAGCAAAGAAAGAAAAAAAAAAAGAACAATAGTACTCTTCAACAAGTAGTTACAGGACAGATCCCAGAGCTTGTCATGGGCTACCATACACTCATCTCAGATTTTTGCTTTTAGCTGCTCTAGAAAATTGGAGGCTGGAAGGAATATATGTATTTTTAATCATTACTTTTTTTTTCTTTTTTGTGAAAAGTAACACATACAAAAAAGCAATAAATTTCAAAGTACATCACAGCTATTAGTTGTAGAACAGATTTCAGTGTTTGGTATGGATTACAATTCCACAATTTTAGGTTTTTACTCCTAGCTGTTCTAAGATACTAACTGGAGACTAAAAGAAATACCAGTATAATGATTCAGCAATCATACTTGTTTGTTAAACCCTACCTTCTCTATATAACACCACTATCACCTTTGATCTTTCTCCCACTCTTAGGGGTGCTTGGGCTATGCCCGTTCTACCTTTTTCACATTGAAAGGGCTGTGAATAATATGGGGTAGGAAGATGGATTTAGCTGATGTTCTGGAAAGGCTGGTTTTAGGATTTATCTGGTCCAGGAACCCATCTGGAGGTTGTAGGTTTCTGGAAAGTTACCCTACTGCATGGAGCCTTTGTAGAATTTTATATATTGCCCTAGGTGTTCTTTAGGTTTGGCTAGAATGGTTTTGTTTGGGGTTTGGCAAGTTATGATAGGAAGCAGTGTCTAACTGAAGTTTGCGTGAGAGCAACCTCCAGAGTAGCCTCTCGATTCTATTTGAACTCTCTCAGCCACTGATCCTGTATTTGTTACACTTCTTTTCCCCCTTTTGGTCAGGATGACATTGTTAATCCCATGGTGCCAGGGCCAGACTGGGAATCATCTTCCACACTGCCAGGGAGACTTTGACACCTGGGTGTCATGTCTCATGGGAGGTTTTTGATTATTGATTTAATCTCTGTATTTGTTATATGTTTGTTGAGGTTTCCTCTTTTCTTCTTGAGTCAAATTTTGTAATTTGTGAATTTCAAGTAATTTTTTCATCTTGTCTAGATATGTAATTTGTTGGTGCACAATTGTTCGTAGTATTCTGTTATAATAGCTTTTATTCTGCAAGGTTAGTAGTGACATCATCATTTTTTATATCTGATTTTAGTTGTGCCATTTTTCTTTGTTTCTTTCTCAGTCCAATGAAAGTTTTGTCATTTTTACTGGTTGTTTTCAAGGAAAACTTTTTTGTTTTGTTTATTCCCTCAATTGTTTTTCTATTCTCTTTTTATTAATCTCTGTTCTAATCTTAATTATTTCCTTTCTGTAACTTTGGGTTTATTTTGCTCTTCTTTTTCTATATTCTCAAGGTGTGAAATTAGGTTATTAATTTGAGATCTTTGTTCTTTTTAATGTGGATATTTTTAGCTGTGTTGGTTTGCTAACGCTGCTGGAATGCAGTATACCAGATTTGGGTTGGCTTTCAACAGTGGGATTTATTAAATTACAAGTTACGATTCTAAGGCCATGGAAATGTCCAAATTAAGGATCAGCAAGAGGATGCCTTCACTGAAGAAAGACTGATGGCATCCCGGATTCCTTTGTCACATTGGAAGGCACATGGTGATGTCTGCTGTTCTTTCTCTCCAAAATGTCTCTAGGCTTCTGTGGGTCATTGCTTCTTTCTTCCAGGGTGTTTCTGCCTCTGCTTTCTCTTTCTCTCATGAGCTCTCTTAAAGAACTCTAGTAAAGGATTAAGACCCACACTGAATTGGATGGTACACATCTCCATGCAAACAACCTAATCAAAAGGTCTCACCCACAACAGGTCTGCCCCCACAAGAACAGTCTTTTTTGGGGGTAAATAACAGATTCAAACAAGCACAATAGCTATAAATTTCCCTCTAAGAACTACCTTTGCAATCCCAGTTTTGGTATGTTGTATCTTTGTTTATTCTTTCATTCCCCTAGTAGTTTCTTTTTTAATCCATTAGTTGTTTTAAAATATGCTGTTTACTGAAAAAGAGATCAGACTTCACTTTAAAAGAGATCAGACTTCTTGATCTCTTTTTGGTTAGAACTAAGGTAAATCAGAATACACATAAAGGATGATATTGACAGTATTTTAAAACTTCAACTTTTGTGTGAGACCAAAGGAAGAGATGTTTATTTGGTACGAGATTCATATTTTCTGTAGTGTGCTAACTTAACTTCTATGGTCAATTTATACAACCTAATTACATGGAACCCAGAATAGGAAATGAGATCTTGTTATTCTGTACAGGGTAATGTAGTACTCTGATACATTCCAGATTATTTGGGGCATAAACTAAAAAATTATTTGCAAAGTGCCCTTGAAGGACTGGGAGAAAATGTGGAAATATTAAACTTCCCCACCTGGGGAATTCCTTATATTCTCTCAAGCATTAGAGACTCCCAATTTAATAAGCCAAGCCCTCAGTTTCATGAAACTTATTCCTGCAAAGGAGAAGCTAAGCCTACTGATAATAATGCCTAAGAGTCAGCCCCAGACAACTTCTTTTCCTATCGTTTTTTTTCGCATGGGCAGGTGCTGGGAATCGAACCTGGCTCTCCAGCATGGCAGGTGATAACTCTGCCTGCTGAGCCACCATGGCCCACCCCTTAGACAACCTCTTTTGTTAGTCAGATGTGGCCTCTCTAAGCCAACTCTGAAAATAAACTCACTACCCTGCCCCCTAGGTGAGACATGTATTAAAGTTTCAGGGGCTAAGGGATTTCAAAAAGAGTTGAGCGGTCATTGTGGAGGTTATTCTTATGCACTATATAGATATTCCTTTTTAGTCTTTAGTGTATTAGAATACCTAGAATGAAATACATGAAACTGTTGAACTGTAGTCCAGTAGCCTTGATTATTGATGATGATTGTAATACTTTGTAGCTTTTATGGTGTGACCATGTGATTGTGACAACCTTGTGACTGACACACCCTTTATATATGGGCACTTGAGTAATAAAATAAGGACAAAAATAAATAAATAATAGAAAGTCTAGGGGTATTGTATGTTTTGGTGTTCCTTTTTATTTTTATTTTTTGGAGTAATGAAAATGTTCTAAAATTGATTGTGGTGATGAATGCACAACTACATGATGATACTGTGAGCCATTGTATACTTTGGATGGATTATATGGTGTGTGTGTATGTCTCAAAATTGCATTAAAAAAAAGAATGTGCTCTTTAATTTCCACATATTTGTGAGTTTTATAGTTTTGCTTCTGTTATGGTTTCTGTCCTTGTTCCACTGTGGTAAGAGGAATTACATTGTATGATTTCAGTTTGTAAAATTCATTGGGACTTCTCTTTGCCCTAACATTTGGTTTATCCTGAGAATGATCCATATGAACTTGAAAAGAATGTGTAGTCTGTTGTTATCAGATGAAGTTTGTATGGGTGTTTATTAGTTCTAATTAATTTATAATGCTGTTTGGGTCCTCCATTTCCTTGATGATCATCTATCTTGATGTTCTATACAGTATTTTAAGTGGTGTATTTAAATATCCATCTATTATTATGGACTGTCTATTTTTCCCTTCAGTTCTGTCAGTGTTTGCTTCATATATTTTGGGACCCTATTGTTAGGTATGTGTAAGTTTATAATTGTTAAATATTGTTGATTTGACCCTTTTACTGATATATAATGTCCTTCTTTATCTCTTGTAACAGTTTAGACTTAAATTGTATTTTATCTGATATTAGTGTAGCCACCTAGCTCTCTTTTGTTATTATTTGCATGATTTTTCCCCCCATCTTTTCACTTTTAACATTTGTATCTTTGGATCTAAGATGGAGCTCTTCTAAAAACAATATTATTGGGTCCTGTTTGTTTATCCCTTCTGGCAATCTCTGCCTTTTGATTGGAGCGTTAACTCCATTTACATTTAAGATAATTACTGATAAGGCAAGAGTACTCCTGCCATTTGCTAATTGAATTTTGTAAGTTTTACAACTTTTTTTTGTGTACGAGGGGGTGGATTTCCTTCTTTCCTGCATTACTACCTTCCTTTTATAAAAGGTGCTATTTTGAATCACTTCTCGTTTCCTTTAGTGTAGGTTTTTTAAACATATTTTCTTTGTGATTGCCATGGGGATTATATTTAACATTGCCAGTCCATTGCCATTTAATTTTTTTTACACCAACTTGACTTCAGTTGCCTACTCATACTCTGTTCCTATGCTCCTGTGTCCCTTTCTTTTATGTTGTTCTTACATCTTTATGCATTGTGTGCCCAGTAAATTGCTTGGTTTTTTTATGCAATTTAGATTTAAGCCATGTATAAAGTAAAAGATAGCATTACTACTGAAAAATTTAATTATACTGACTTTTATGTTTACCCATATAACTACTTACACTGGATGTCTTTATTTCTTCATATACATTCAAGTTCTATTTAGTTTCTGTTCTATTCAACCTGAAGAACTCCCTTTAGAATTTCACAGAAGGCAAAGGTAGTTGTAGTGAACTCCCTTAGCTCATGTTTAACCAGAAATTTCTCAATTTCTCCTTCATTTTTGTCATATGGTTTTGCCAGATAAGTTATTCTTGCATAACTTTTTTTTTTCTTTTAGCACTTCAGTTTGTCCTCCCCCCTGCCTCTGGGCTTCATGGTTTCTATTAAGAAATGAGATGCTAATATTATTAAGGGTTCCCTATATGTGATGCCATGTCTCTCTTGCTGTTTTTAAGATTTTGTATTTATCTTTGACATCTGTTAGTTTGATTATTACTATATTTCTGTGTAGATCTGTTTGAGTTCATCCTGCTTGGCATTTGTTGAGCATCTTAGATTTGTATAGGTCACATCTTAATCAAATTTGGGAAATGTTGCCATTATTTTTTCAAATACTTTTCTTTTTTTTTCCTGGCCTTTTATCTCTCTTCTTCAGGGTCTCTTATGCTCTGTATGCTGGTATAGTTGATGGTGCCCACCATTCTTGAGACTCTGTTCTTTTCTTTTTGGTCACTCATTTTTCTTTCTACTTCTCTAGCTAGACAAGTTCGGTTGTCCTAACTTCAAGTTTGCTAGTCCTTTCTCCTGTATCCTCCAGTTTGCTTTTGAATCCCTCTTTTGGATTTCTTGTTTCAGTTATTGTTCTTTTCTGCTCCAGATTTCCCATTTGGTTCTAATTTGTAATTTGTCATTATTGAAATTCTCATTTTGTTTATATATTATTTTCTTGATATCCTTTAGTTCTTTGCTAAAGTTGTCCTTTACTTTATCTGTCCTATTGAAGAGAGTTGGTTTATGATTTTTGATTAGTAATCTGAACTTTCTCCGGATTAATTTCCATCAAATTCTTTTTTTCCTGTGACTGGTATATTTTGTAACTTTGTTGAGCATTGGACAGTCTGAGTCTTCACTCTGGAAATCAAGTTCTGCCACTTAGCCTGCCAGTTGAAGAACAAGGAAAGAAAAAAGAAGGAAAGAAAAGGACAAAAAAAATGAAGGCACTACTAACAGGCAACCCCCTGCCTCCCCAAATAAGGAAGAAAAAGAAGGTGCTCCACTTCTTTAAGAGTCTCTTTAGGTGCCTGTCAAAAGCCAGAAGCTGCTGCTATTATGGCTGAAATCTAGGCTATTTTCTGTACTAGTCAGTCCCTTATGGATATGCCAGAACAACAAAAAAGAAAGAAAGAAAAAAGCTCAAGCAACCAAAACAAACAAATAAAATTAGGTACACTAGCTTTATATGACCTGGTAGATGCTGGTATTGAGGTCCAATAGGCCAGAGGACCAAAACCAAGCCTCCCATTCACACTAGGCCCTAAGGAATCTGCCAGATCAAGAGATACCCACAGACAGAAGGACAAGTCCTGAAGAAAAAGGGTATATTAGCTAATACTGGCAGAAGGCTGAAAGCTGATGCTACTGAGAAGGCCAAAACCAAGGCTAGCATCTGTGCTGGCCCTTAAGTGATTTATAAGACCAGGAAATGCCCACATCCAGAAGGAATAAAAAAGCAGACAAGAAAGGTGCACTGGCTCCTTATGTCCCAGTGGATTCTGGTGAGAGTATAGAAGCCACTGCTGCCCAGAGGGTAGACACTAAAGCTGGCTGCCATGGTGGAACCTCAGGGATCTCCCAGACTGACCTCTGTCCTCAACTCCAACTTTTGGAGCATGAAGTTTCCTCTCCCCACCCTAGCCCTAACCAGCCATCCCAGAATTGTGGCAGTATTTCCACAGCTGCTGCCAACAGATTCAGGGACCTGGGTTGATCAGTGATTTGTACTTTCACATATAATATCTGAACTCTTGTCAGCCTCTCACCTCTTCAGCACTCCTGTAGTTGCTGTAAATGTCAAATCTGGTTCCAGGGTTACTGTCTAGATAATTCCTATCTCTTTTTGCAGCTCACTATTTTTTTTTAATGTAGTAAGCAAACTGTGAAACTTCCTACTCTGCCATTTTGTACCTGCACTCTCCTGTTTATTTTCTAAGAGAAGCCATGCAATAGATGAGTATTTCCCCAACTGTGTTCTGAGGTACTTCAGGGTGCCATATCAAACTCTTAAGGCACTACAGGATATTTAAAATTTTTGAGGGACTCTTGGCAACATCTGTCTAAGACCTCACAAAATTCTAGCTCAAGGTAGTTTCCAGTTTCACCAGTAGTTTGCACCTTTGGTAATGTCTTGTCTGTGAAGTTGGATTCCTAGCGGTTGCTGTGATAACAAGTAGGAACTACACTGAGTGCAGCAGTATCTGCTAGGATTCCAAGGTTGTGGAATACATATAGGTCACTCATCCTATTAATCAGGAATTGTAGTTATTTAAGAATGAAAATATTTTTTCTTTCCGTTTTTATGTTTGTTTTGTAAACAGCTACTGAATTCTTAGGATATAAAAACTTTTTAAGCCATTTAGACCTAATACTTAATAAACAACTGTAAGATCATTCTTTGGACTATGGGTAGTCATGAAAAAATTATTGAGATAATAAGGACACCTTAACTGAGAAAGTTTGAGAACCTCTGATATAGCCAAAGCTGAATTTACCAGCCTATTAAATATTTTATTTCAAACGTAATTTCAGTAATTATTTTTGGCAATTTTCTGGTACTCTGCTCTTTGGCAGCTATTCTAGAATTAAATTTCTGTTTAAAATAGTGTGTGGAATACTATAGAAGCCCAAAGAAATATAATTAGTATTTGCTATGTACATATTGTGTTATAGGTACTATTTTTAATACCTCATTCAATACTTACAGCAACCCTGAATGATGTTCCCATTTTGAAGCACCTACAAAAGCCTTTTATTATTTCTTCTCCATTTTTTTCCTATTATCTCCTGTAACACATAGTGCTTTGAATTATATTGGGTATTTCCCCATCTCTCTTTTTTTTTCATGCAAAATTTTTTTGTTGTTGTTTGTACATTTAATCACCATCATTGTCCTCTCTAAATGCTCTAAATTATAGTCTCAGTCTTTATCCTCTATCTTTCCTCCTGGTTTCATACGTGTCCCCAGCCCTTGTCTCCCAATCATACTCATATACCGCTTCATTCAGTATAGCTGTATTATTCTACTACAGTCAGGTAGTATTGTGCAATCTGTTTCTGAATTTTTACAATCAGTCCTGTTGCATAATCTGTATTTCTTCAGCACCAACTGCCCAATCTCTGATAGCCTGTGTTCTTAACTTCAGTTCTCAAAGTTCACTCACATTAATTTTAGTTCATATTAGTGAGACCATACAGTATTTGTCCTTTTGTTTCTCGCAAATTTCACTCAGCATAACGTCTTCAAGGCTCATCCACCTTTTTTACATGCTTCATGACTTTATTCTGTTTTACAGCTGCATAATATTCCATTGTATGTATATACTACAGTTTGTTTAGCCATTCATCCCTTAAGTGGCTAATTTTCTATGTTTTTGCCGCTTTTTTACTGAATGCTGCACCACTTCTTGAGACCTGTCTTCCAATTTATGAAATGTCTTTTCATTTATGTCTGATCTCCTGCAATCTCCTGAATTTTTTATTTTCTCGTTTCTGCATTTACTTCTCATGGTAGTTTTTTTTTTCTTCCTTAATTCTTGGTGATTTTTGAATATGTAAGGTTAATTTCTATACAGAGGATCTATATTTGATTCTCTCTAACATATGGCATACTACCCATTTGAACCATTTTAAATTTTGTGATATTGTGAATTCAAACCATGAACCTTGAGTAAGTATGGGGCCTATTCTTTTCTTCTTTTGCTAATCTACCCAGTCCTAAGGCAGATAGGAATGTTCCCTCTGGGATTTTTGTTTATTTGTGTTTTATAGTTTATCCTTTGGAGATTCTTAATTGTATGTGTATTTTATATAATATGACTTTACATCCCAATTGAACTCTAAACTCCTGACTCATAAACATGGCACTGTCTAATAATCTAGGAGCTAGGACATAGATCAGAAGACCCTGGCCCCATACCTTTTTTACCTCTCTGAATTTATGCCTTCTTATTGCATTGTATAACTTCTAAGTTTCCATCCAGCCCAGCCGTGTGTTTAAATAATAAGCTTAAAAAATAAATGTGTATTTTATTAAACATTTTTAGATGTGGTGTACTAGAGGGGAAGTTTACTGATTGAGTGGGTCTACTGTAGTACAAAAAGACAGTCCATTTGATTTCCTTGGGAGCTCCTGAAAGGAAGCGATGTTTACTGGAGTCAGAAGCAAGTTTAAAACCTTAGAACCCTTCCAAAAGGATTTGTTACTGTATAACCAAGAATGGAATTAGAAATGTTTTACTGACCTGACCATAACCACTGAGTGCAAATCTTTCAAAGAACATTTAAAATAGTGAAATTTACTTTAAACGTAGAGCTGACTTTTATAAGACCACAAATTTTGAAAAGGCACAGTGGAGTGACACTGGAGGTAGACTACCCATTGTTAGGTGTTCTATATGTATTCTTGAATATTCACCCAAAGCAGAAACCTAAAATTCAAGTTAAAAATTAAAGCACTGTTAATTCGGAAGTGTCTTTCCTCTTGTATTTCAAAGTGGTAAACTAAAACAGATCTCTTCCTACTCCAAAATAGTTACATGAGAACAGTCTGTTGTCACAGAAGTCATTCCATTATATAGTTAGTCTATTATAAAGGATATAATCTCTACTTAAAATGTTAAGTTACAAATATTTATCCCTTTGAGACATCTGTTCTGCTAAATACCCATATGTCCGTATGTATTTTAGACCAAAATCTGAAGCATAGAAATACTTGAAAAGCTGTGCATTGTTGAATCTTTATTTTTTCAATAGCATGCATCTTACTTTAAGCAGAAATAGATTGATGCCAAAAACTTACCTGCAAAATATTACATTAACTTCATAGAAAAACAGTTTAAAATTATTTTATGGAAAGGATCCTCTAATTTAGGATAAAGTGATTTCATTAAATATATTCAATTCCTAATCCTTCTACAGAAACTGTTGATTATATAAATAAAATCTCTTCACTCATCTGGTTTTCTAACAATAGGTATGTGTTATCTCCTTAATTGTAGAATTCTATTTAAAAATTGTATTAAAAATGATTACCTTAAACAATCAAGAAAGTTTCTGTTAGAAATGTTATAAGGAAATTTTGCTCGCCACTCCCTCATACTGAAATGATTTAGAAGTTGTCTTTATAACTCCAGAAAATTAATTAATAACTTTAATTACCCATTGTTGTGAATATGCATAGATAGTGTTCCTGGAATCTGCCAGGACTAAAACTTTGTCCTAAAAGTCAAAGAAATACCATAAATTATTTGCCAGTGATTATGAAAGCCAAAGAAAACAAGATATTATGAATAAGAATCAGAAGAAACACCAGATAACGGAAACAACACTGTGTAGACATTAGATATTAAAATTATTGGATACAGAGTATAAAATAACTATGTTCATTTACTGTGTTAAACAAAATAAAACTAGGAAACCAAAGATAGCCTGAGATTATTTGTAGGATAGAAGAGAGTATAAAAGTCATCTAAAAATTTGAAAGATAACCAAATAGAAATTCTAAAATTGAAAAAATAATACTGTTCTAAATTAAAAATCAAGTGGATTCATATAATGGTGGAACACATGCAATTGAAGAGAGAAATAGTAAAATGGAAAATAGTTTGAATGGGATCACTCAATGCATCACAGAGATAAATACAGAAAATTAGCTCAAGAAATTTTATTTTATATTATTTATTACATATTTCACAAAAAACAAATAAAATAAATGATTTAGTCAAATGTGCTTATTTTTCTATAGAGCTTTCTCTAAGAAGACAGTAGAAAAAATATTTCCAACAAGTGGTGAATGATCAAAGAAGTTATAGTTCATCCATAAAGAGGAATATAAGTGTACCATTACAAATGATGTTTCTGATAACTCTTAAATGTTGTGAGGAAAGTATTGACCTATGAGTGTTGGATACAGAGCTCGTTCTCAAATGCGATGAACAGTAATATATTTTATTTCTATACTGATACTTACAAAAAGAATAAAATAGAATACTCTATAAAAAAATAGAGTTTACTTTTGGATATTAGCAGTTCAGGCGCTTTAAAATGTCCTCTCTCGGCTCTTACATATTTTCCTGTTATTTAAAAATGAGCATTTATCATTGTTAAAATTTTTCATGCTGATAATAAGAATTAAAAAGTGATACTTACATGTTTCAGAAGAAAAATATCTAAGTGCTTTTCTTATCAGGTATTTTTAAAATTTATACTGATTCATGTATCTGGTAGATTCCTAATATGTATTTAAATGGAAATAATGAAATGTTAGTGAAAAATTTATTACGAGTAATGCCTTAAATATTTGAAATGTGCTGAATTCTTTATTTTTAGAGATTTAAGCAGTGAATGTTGCTTTCAACTTAGTAATAAGCAATTGGGAGGGGTTCTTTATTTGCTGAGTCAATAATGTATTTAAGTTCCTGCAACGTTTTCTGAATCTTCAAAGATTCTTGTAAAATATTAAGTCTGTGTAACTGTATTTTTGGTTTTTTAAAAAATTATTTCCACTTGATGATAAGTTACAACTATTTGTCTTAATTATTTCATAGCTGGAATATACTACTTTTTAAAAATTTTTTTAAATATCAGAAAAAACCAAACAAACACAAACATTCCTATTTTGATCTTTCCATTCTACATATATAATCAGTAATTCACAATATCATCACATAATTGCGTATTCATCACTATGATCATTTCTTGAAACATTTGCATCTATTTAGAAAAAGAAATAAAACGAAAACAGAAAAAAAATGTATGCATACCATACCCCTTTCTCCTCCCTTTCATTGATCACTAGCATTTCAACCTAATTTATTTTAACATTTGTTCCCCCTATTATTTATTTTTATTCCATGTGTTCTACTCGTCTGTTGACAAGGTACATAAAAGGAGCATCAGACACAAGGTTTTCACAATCACACAGTCACATTGTGAAAGCTATATCATTATACAATCATCTTCAAGAACATGGCTACTGGAACACAGCTCTACATTTTCAGGCAGTTCCCTCCAGTCTCTCCATCACATCTTGAATAACAAGGTGATATCTACTTAATGCGTAAGAATAACCTCCAGGATAACCTCTCGACTCTGTTTGGAATCTCTCAGCCATTGACACTTTGTCTCATTTCACTCTTCCCCATTTTGTTCTAAAAGGTTTTCTCATTCCCTTGATGCTGAGTCCCAGCTCATTCTAGGGTTTTTCTCAATCCCTTTATGCTGAGTCTCACCTCATTGTAGGATTTCTGTACCACATGCCAGGAAGGTCCATACCCCTGGGAGTCATGTCCCACGTAGACAGGTGTGAGTTTGCTCATTGTGTTGGCTAGAGAGAGAGGCCACATCTGAGCAACAAAAGAGGTTCTCTTGGGGGTGACTCTTAGGCCTAATTTTAAGTAGGCTTGACCTATCCTTTGTGGGGTTAAGTTTCATATGAACAAACCCCAAGACTGGGGGCTCAGCCTATAGCTTTGGTTGTCCACACTGCTTGTGAGAATATCAAGAATTCATCTTGGGGAATTTGAATTTTCCTCTGTTCTCACCATTCCTTGAATGGGACTTTGCAAATACTTTTTTATTCACTGTTCAAATCACTCTGGGATATATCAGGGCATCACTCTGGACAAACCAACAAATTTCATGTCCTACCCAAGGTTCCATGTACTTATGGTGTTCAGTTAAGCTGTCTGCATAAGTTATATCAGGAAATGTGCTAGTCAAAATATAAATTTTGTACCAAATAAACATTTTTTGCTTTAGTC
>PVIY010034397.1:0-15665 GCA_004026745.1 Myrmecophaga tridactyla
TGAGTATCAAATACTGATCATTTCTCTGTGCAGCCCAAATGTCCACAGGATTTTCACCTCATACTGTGTTGGAGGGTAAAAGTCCCCAAGAGCTGCAGAGATTTGCAGATGGAAAAACTCACCCTGCCTCAGGCGCACTGAGCGCTGCGTGTGTTGCTGAAATCGGTGGTCTCATCAAGCTGATCAAGGGCTGCTTTCCGGAGCTGGCCTCCGAGTGATCCAGGTAATCTGAGCTCCAGCACTCTCTGGCCAGGCCTCACAGCCGTAAGGAAGCCATTTCCTTTCCCTTGGAGGTAACGCACATCAACCGGGCAGGGCCACATGTTCAGAGGCCAGTTTCGCCTTTTGCACGGGGGTGACACCAGGCCTGGCAGGAGCCCTTTGAAATGCCGGGGCAGGCTGCAGGCTGGTGGAGCAGGCACTCAACCAGCAGGCAGCTGGAACCCATTATGGATGGCAATTTCTGCCCAAGGGACTAAAGTGCCTTTTACACTGGCAGGACCAAAGACTTGGCTCACTTGACTGAAATTTAGAAAAGGATGCTAAAGGGAATTTAAGGCAAAGGAGGTGAGGCTTTCCCCCCAGGGTACCATTTCATGCCAGAGCAACCTGCCTGTGGAAGTAATTAGGTGGTGGGCTGATGGGCTCCCTGTCAGCTTAACAGCACGTCACCATGAGCCGGAGTGGCTGTGCACAGAGTCCAGGCCATTCTGTGAAAATTTCCTTGAGGGAAAACGACCTAAGCTCAGGGAAGGGATCCAAACAGGAATGATGGAATGTGGTCCCTTCCATGACTATTACTTTTAATGTTAGTACCATCACCAAATAATGTCTAATCTCTGTTTAAAATAAAAGGCGGGGGGGGGGAGATATTTCTGGGGGTATTTTATTCTGATAATTTTCCATTCCTTCATTTAAAACACACACACACATATAATTTTTATAAAATCATCTTTAAACCAGAAGTTTACTTAAAAGCAAAAAACCATCCTTTAATGTAACTCAGTACCAAATATGATTTTATGAGTATTAAACTCTAGCCAAGGTAGCTATGATAAAAGCCTGAATGTGAAACAACATTTTTCTTTTATAAAGTGTGGAACACTGAGCTGGGAACTGCAAGCCAGAATTCTTATTCTGGTCCTGCAAGATTCTAGCTGAAAACAGGGATGGATGATAAAATAAGGGCAGATATTTCCATTCTTGGAAACTCATAGAGCCTATTATAATACGTATTAAGAGCAGTCCTATCAAGGAAGCTAAAGATTACATTTCCCATACTCCTTTGCTATATATGTGATTTAGGTGCTGTCAATTAGTTGCACTAGTTCAAACTTTGTGTTCAGAACTGAGTGAGTCAGGAGAGAAGCAGTGGGGCATAAGACATTCATTTAACTAGAGCAGATGTAGCAGATGCAGAATGGCTTTGGAGCCAAGAGTTCTGGTGATGCCCTGTGGTCCCTGGACTAACAGCTAGGGCTCCCTGATTCCCAGATCTTAACAAAGGCAGCATGCTCCTGCAGCCAGCAGTGGCCATAGCGGCTTCCAGATTCCTGGGTCTCTGACTGTAGTTCCCTAACAGTCCATTTCTGCAAGGTTATTCTGAAAGTCATTCCTAGAGCCGTGCTCCTCTACCTATTCCAAAGATTTCCCTGCATTAAATCCCTTTCTGCTTGAAATACCTGGAAGGGTTTCTCTGAATTCTGATGGGTACACTGTGGCTCTCAACTTTGGAAGTGTCGCTCTAAAGTATTTTTCATGATCCTATGACTTGAAAGACCTACACAGCATACTGGTGAGTGATAATGTATCCCCCTATTTGCTGTAATAGCAGATGGTCCTTACTCTCCATGGACTCTTCCCTCTACCTTTAGAGACTTGGGCCAAGTTGCCATGTCTCTGTGACAGGGCAGGCTGGAGAGATGCCAAGGAATTAAAAATGGCACATGCTATCTCACTTCAGCACCCGACACAGTGCCTGAGAGAGTGAGCTGCTAAAATCCTTATGAGGTTTCCATACCATAAATGGCAGAGGGGTCACAGCTTCCAAACACTTTCTCACTTTGTGGGAAATTGTGGTCATTTTAGGTATGACATTCTACCTTTTGCCATCTTGCTTTTTTTGCCTTACGGTCATGATGATTCCTAAATCACAGATAACAGCTTCTTTCACTGCTAAAGAGCCGCCTTTGGGAACTTGCAAAGTTTTTTCTTGAGTGCTAAGCAGGTAAAGGAGATGAAGATGTACTGTTAATTACGTTACATATTGGTCAGGAGCTTTGAAGTTAGTTTTCATGAACTGTAATGAAAGAATGCTTTATTAAAATCATTCATGATATATTCAGAAACGTAACAAACTAACATCCACCAGAGATATGAAATCAATCATTTAATAGTTCTAACTTAAGGAGTGTAATTATGGTACCTCTACAACGGAGCCGGCCTTCCCAGGGGTTCACTGAGGCTGACTCTGTGTGAGTTTGGGCTGGGTTCTGGGTGTAAAGAGTAAATTTATTCTTGTCCGCACAGATTCCTCACAATCAAGTGGCTTTTCAAGTAGGAGTCTGAGAACTTTTAGCTGCAACTATTCATAAGGATTTTCAGCTTTTTCTGCAAATTTTGCTTTCATTTCCACAACTGAACCAGTACCCTCAGTAGAACATGATAGATTATTTTCTCCTTCTCCTGTCTTTTTTTGGGGGGGAAGGGCGGCAGGGGTTTTGGGAGTGGGATGGTAAAATAGCACATGACTTAGCTATGCCACAGTGTTAATTTATCCTTAAAAATGCTGTAACTTGAAATTTGCACTCCCCTTAAGATTCGTTTAGGTTTTCTCCACATTATATCCTTTGTCTCTATAGGGTGGCTCTTATATGAGGCAGACTGACACCCGAGAATGCTCTGAGATTGACCTAGTGCCGTTCAGCGATGTGTTTGCCAATGTGAACAATTGCAAGAAACAACTGAGAGAAGGGTTGGATGCTCTGAGAAGAAATTTGAAACGAACTTCACATGGGAACAGGTCTGGGTGAAAGTCATTGTATTTGCCCGTGTGCGTTATGCTGTTCCACAGGTGGGAAAGACTGCTAAAGAAAACTGTCAGCTCTGCACAAAAGAGCACTATCGAGTAATAATTACTTGTGTATGCTAGCGTTAAATTCTTGGGACAAAACTTGGAGAGATTCCCTCAGAGGCATGTTTTTAGACTTTCTAGCTAATCTTCCAATGAAATTTCAAGAATTTGAGGTCCCGTGATTTAAGGACTAATTATGTCTTCTCCTGTGTACCTTTATTTAATTTCCATCCTCTTAGCTGAAATTTGATTCTGAGGAATGCAAACAGGAAGGGGTGGGAAAGGTGCCTCCAAGTACTGACTGAAAAATCTTTGAGACCCCCTTTGTCTGATAAAGCATCCCCTTAGGCCATGGCCTTGGGTCTCTTGCTGAGATGGCTTTGCTGAACATTACATGCTATGTCTGGTTGCCCCAAATGTTGAAATAATCAAGCCTGTTTTCTTGGTGCGTCTCAAAAAAAAACAGAGAGAAAGAAAGAGGCATGGACATGGTTTTATTTATTTTGCTATTTCATTTTTACATCTCTAGCTATTTGTTTTCAGTTTAGTGAATTGTAGCTGTAGAAAAAAATGCAAATAACTGTGTTGCAAAGTGAATAAAACATTTTTCTCGACAAAAACAGGCCAGGCTGCTTGCCACTTGAATTCTAAAACAAGATCTATGTTTTAAAACAGTGTCCTAGAACTGTTTATTAATTTAAATAATGAGTTCATTTCCAAGCCCTCCCTTCAACTGAGTCTATAGAACTAGCTTGAATGTGTCTTTTAATGAAAAACACTACCTTCAGGAATAGCAAACACCTACTAAATTGTGGTAGTTAGCAGAAGATGACAGATGAATAGCATGGCCGTGGCCATAATGAAGCACGATGGGGTTGGAACTGCAGAAAGGAAAATTACTGAGTTTAACATCCGACCACATTGTGGACAGAGAAAGACCACCTTTAAGAAAAAAAAAGAGAAGAAATGGGAGAATGTGTTTTGCATTTTTACCCATTGCTTCATCCAAGTTTTCCCCATGAAATTTGTAAACTATGGGCTATTTTATATCATTGTTATTATTATTTATCAAAATAGGACAGTTAAGTACTCTAAAGGCACATTAAAATAAGAGTTAGCATATTCCCTCTCCATGGCGACCTTACTTGGAATCCAAATGGTTGTGATTCATTGTTAGGTTGTTTTTCTATACTCCTTGTCCACCCACAAGGAAGGCCCTGGTAGAGACGCTGCCTCCCTGACTCCCCCTTTCTCTGGATGTCAGGCATCTTTCTCCCGGACAAAATAGTGCTGGAAGTTTTTGCTTTGTTAGATTTTTAGAATGAACTTGGAAGCAGAAACCATGGAAATTAACTTTCAAAAACCTGCTTCATTTGCTCCAGTTGTTCCTAACAGAAAACAAGCAAACTGATTTCCTAACCTATGCTCACTCTGTTCTTTCAACTCATTACGTAATCTAATTTGAATAGCATTTAAAGTTGAACAGGATTCCCAGGTAACAACTCTTCTTTCCTCTGCACCTCTGAAAGGCTGGTTGGCTTTCCCTTCCTCAGAGTGACTTTTCAAGGAGCTAATGGTGCTTTAATTCAGCCCAGAATAGATTTTATTCCCAGTTTACACAGTGTTGTTTTGTTGACCACTTTCTGTGTATACAATGGAGCATCATTAGAGAGGACCGGGACCTACAGCAAGACTGGGGGAGAAGGGTGGTCAAGTGGGCAAAGGAGGCTGACCGTCCAAGGGTGTTTCCTTGGATCTCTGTGTGCACCTTCTTCTCTGCTAGTAAGAGAACCAACACCATAACCAAGACTCCTTTGAAGGGAGAAGTGAACTAGAAATGGAAAAGAAGCAGACCTGCCGCCCTGGTAGTTGGTTTTGACTCCCACCCACGGAGAGAGTAAAGACGTTTATTGTTTCAGTTGATACCTGGTCTGTGGTGATCTATTGTTTGTTGCTGTTATTTCTGAAGCTATTCAGTTCCTTTGTTTTGAATGGCTGGGTGTGAGAAAAGCCTTTCTTTTCCTTTGGAACGGTTCCACCTCTCTGCCTACAAGGGACAGCAACTGGTTTGTGTCAGTCATTATCTGCGCTCTGCGGTGATTGACGTCTCAGGAGAGCGGCCCCACAGCCCTGGCGAAGGAAAAACCTGCCATGCAATTTAGGATCTCACAGCTTTATAGAGCGATTCATGAATCTGGTAGCATCCCAGTCAGAAAGGAGAAGGGAGCTCCGCTGAGGGGATGGAAAGGGGAAACTCATACAGGGCAAACACAGAAGCGAGTGAGGAAATGCTCCGATTGGCTGACCCGTCTTACCTGGGGTGAGGGTGGGTCTTACACAGCGGGGGGCGGATGCGCACCGAGTCAGGTGGTAGCCTTGTCCATTCCGGCAAGCTCTCTCTCCTGGACTGAAACGCGTCTTATCACCAGGTGTTGCTTATCTGCAGCCTTGTAGGGTGTGTTCCACATTCTCGGAAAACCCACGCGGGTCAATTGCTTTTGTTTTCTGAGCAAGCCCTTCTCAGACAGGGGCGTTCTCCCAGCAATGACCAATACAGGTGGCTGTTTCATTTTACTTGAGAACTCTTGGGTACTGGAAACCATTTACGCACCAGGGGTACTGTATCCTCTCTTCACATTCTAGTGTGTTGATTATTGCAAACCCCTATGGGCCCATAGAGTCTAAGATTTTAAGAGATAGTTCTGGAAAATATAGTTTTCCAGAAAAAATAACCATAACAACTATAGTCATATTATATCGGAAAATATATAATATGACTATAGTTGTTAGGGTTATAAATGAGCTTTCTGTCCATTTTCTCTTGTTTGATATTCCTTTGATATAGAGGTCTTGAAAACAACATCTCTATTTCGTTATAGTCTCAGATCAGGTCATCTTCAGGCTCTTCTTTGTTAAATCGTCCTTTTAAAGCCATTTTGCAGGACATGGAGTTGTTTCTAACTGGATTGACAACAAAGAGGAAGTGGGAAATGATACCATCTGGCCAATCACTGCTGGCCTCCATGGCTCCGTTTCCATTTATAGTGACGGCAAAAATCTCTTGGGATACTCATTGGATAGTGAGGTTCATGTGTGCTAGCCTAAGATAGTACTGATATTCTCATTAACCTTGACCTAATCTAAAACTGACCTAAACTCCCCAATTAACTCAAGAACTCATTCAGCCACTCTCGTATGTGTAAGACTTAACTTCACCATGCAGTTACCACACTGGACTTAATTAAGCACGAAATGCCTCTAAATTGTGGCAGGAATGGTGGGCTGCTGATTTAAACTCCTTTTACTCTCCTTGATTACCCCTTTCCCAAATGATAGAAAATTATATACTCATGAGAAAAGTGAAGTGAGGAATTTAATAATGATTTATTATATCCTTTTTGTGGTACACGCAGGCAATTTGAACTTCACAGTCTTGACATTTTAAAATGTATTCAGAGATATAAATTTGCTGAAAACTCTGTTCAATTTAAATGAATGATTGGACATAAAATAATGTAGTTTTTTTCATTTTGGATAATGTCTATTGGTCTTGTAGTTCTCATTACAGGTTATTGATTTTCTTCTGCTATATCTAATCTGCTGTTAAATTTATCTATAATGTTCAATTTCAATTATTATATTTTTCAGTTCTAGAATTTCCATTCAATTCATTTTTTAGTAAAATCCAACTCCGATTTAATATTCCATCTTTTGTCTACTTTTCCCATCTTTTCCTCTCTTTGATTGACTATATTAATCAGTTAAAGTCCTTATCTGCAGATGCCAGTATGTCCATCACCTCTGAGGTCTGCTTCTGCACTGGTTTTTCTTCTAGTTTTTTATCTTATAGCCCTGTCTCTTGAATTTCCTAGTGTTCTTTTTTTTTTTTTTTTTAATTAAAACCTTGACACTGTGGGTAAAAAAATCATAGATACTTCAACCCATGTTATCTTTTTCCTGAGGAGATGTACCCTTTCCTCTGCTAAATGGACTAAGTGAGACCTGATCACCCAATTCACACCTCATACCAGTTAGATGAAAATGTCTGGGGGTGAGAACCAGGAGTCCATACTTTTTAAAGGCCCCCAGGTGATTCCAACATGCCACCACCTTTAGGACCCAGTGCTGTAGCCTCATGTGTTCAGTAGAGATGCTCCCATCATCCTTGTCTCCTCGGCACCTCATTGCGCATGCTCATCACTGTCGCCTCAGCATGACAAGACTACTAAACTACTCAACGCTCCAGCTTCTACTCAACTTTCCAACTTCTACTCGACTCTCCAAGGCATTCTGCTTACTTGCTTAATCAGACCTGTCCCAAGCGCTTTCAGAATCCAGCAAATGCCTCGACGAGAAAACAGAACATGTTTCAGGTTCAGTTCAGTAAGTACTCTTTCTCTACCATTCCCTCTCACCAGGACGGAAACCTTCACGTCTCTAGCATGGCCTCTTCAGCCCCATGAACTTGACAAAAGTTCTACTGGTTTCTTTATCCTCAGAAACCTCTCCCCACCCCCACAAAAAAAATCCACAATTTCAGCTTCTTTTCTCTGTCAGAATTGCATATGTCCTTAGGGAAAAGCAACAGAATTTCAGTTCACCTCTCAATGACCTGCTCCCTTCCTCACAAATTGTTGTCCCATTAGCTTCAGCAGCACTCCAATGTCTCTAATACACATATACCCATAATTTTTAAGAATCTAGTTTTTCTCAGTGAGCCAACTACTCCATCATGCCCAGAAGTGGAAGTCTTAAGTAATGCTTTACTTAATCATATATATCTTGTGCCCATCCATATGCAAATAATTGTTTATTAAAAAATAATTTATTGAGCTACTGTGTTTCAGATGCTGGAAACAGAGCAGTGAACAAACATAGTCCCTCCCTGTATTGCCTAGAGTTCTCTAGAGAAACAGAATCAGCAGGAAATATTCATAGATATAAAATTTATAAAATGTCTCATGTTACCATGGGAATGTAGAATCCAAAATCCATAGAGCAGGCTATGAAGCTGACAACTTCAATGAACTGTCTGGATGAATTCCACAGGAGAGGCTCACTAGGCTGAAGAAGGAAGAAGACTGTCTCTTCTGAATCCTCCATAAAAGCCTTCCAGTGATTAGATTAAGCATCACTCATTGCAGAAGACACTCCCCTTGGCTGATTACAAATGCAATCAAATGTGGATGCAGCCACTATGATCATGATTTAATTCTACCAAATGTCCTCACAGTGACAGACAGGCCAGCACTTGCCCAACCAGACAAACGGGTACTACCACCTGTCCAAGTGACACTCCCCATGTGGACCTAACGCTAAAATCTCAGTGTGAGAATAGACGGTCATCAGGAAAGTCCAAATTGCAAAGTGGAGCCTGAAAATCAGGGATCAAGCCACGTGAATGATCTGAGGTCTATATATTCCAGGTACAGGGAACAGCAGCTGCAGCAGTGCTGAGATGGGAACATTCCTGAAGTGTGCAAGAAATAGCTCAGAGGTCAGCAAGACTAGAGTAAGAAAACGAGTGGTAGAAAATTATCTATTGTTTCCTTTTCTCTTTTCCTATTCTCTCTTATGCCATTCCATGTTACTTCTTTAAGGATTCTAATGAGGAAGAGAATGCCATTCTCTTTAAAATTCAATTTTATGTGTATCAAAAGTCTTCACAGTCATTCTTTAAGATCATGGCCTATTATAATGTTCTGGGACCTACATCCTCAACAGGTCAGATCTATTTGTCTTATTTCAGAGTGAGCCTTTAAAATGTCTGCTCATTCAATATGTGTTTATAGAGGGCCAACTACATCCAGACACTGTCTGTTGAACTAGGCATACAGAGCCAGGCTGCTTCTGCTTGAACTGAAATGCTTAGTTATTTTTAGGAGTCTCCTTTTCTTCTGCAGTGCTTAAATACTATACAGCCTTACACCATCGGTTTTCAATTTAAAAAGTCTTCTCAAGTATTAACTATTTGTCCGAAATAATGGAGCAGAGAAAGGGGCACAAAAGAAGTGTGGCCTTTGTCTTCAAGGAGCTTTTCATGTAGCATGAATCTCATCTTGAGTTGAGTTCACACCATATTCTGTCATAATTTGGATGCTTTGGGACTGTAAATGAGTCCTCCTCTAGTTGGAAGGACAAGTTAAGTACAGATCTTTACTCCAAAGTCAACAGCACAATGCTGAAGGGTGACGGGTTTAGTACTCAGCCCCAGCGGACTCTTACCCCTGACTTTAGAGAAAGATTTCAAAAAAAAGTAAAATCCAGAAAAGCTGTTTCCTGAATGTCTACTAAGAAAGCCAGAGCTTGAGACGTTACAGCTTTGCAGCCTGAGTGGCAGAGAGCTCTGGGTAATTGCTATATTCGTTTCTGGGGACTCCCTCAAACTAGGTGACTTTAAACAACAGAATTTTAGTTTCTCACAGTTCTAGTGTTTAGGAGTCCAAACCCATGGTGTTGGCAGGGCTGGTTCCTTGTGGAGGCTCTGAGGGAGAATCCCTTCCATGCTTCTCTCCATGCTTCTGGTGGTTGCCAGCAGTTGTTGGCATTCCTTGCCTTGTAGACTCATCACTCCAGTCTCTACCTCTATCTTTACGTAGGTTTCCCATCTGTGTATCTGGGTCCACCTCTCAAATCTCTCTCTTTTCTCTTTTAAGAGCACCAGTCACTGGATTTAGGTCCTACCCTAAATCCAGCATGAGCCAATCTCAAGATCCTTACTTTCCAAATAAGTTCAGATTCTCAGGTTCTGGGTAGACACATCTTTGAGGGACACAATTGAACCCCCTATACTGCACAAACCAAGGTGTGGGCAGCTAGGAAGCATGCCTGCTGCAATGAATGATGTTTGATTTAATTGGCTGGTGCTTAATTGAGAGAGCTCAACATAGCATAGCCCAAGCAGCTCAGCATACCTCATCTCAGCATTTGCAGCTCAGCCCAGGCCTTTGGAGATGCAGAAAGGAATCACCCCAAGGAAAGTTGTTGGGACCCAGAGACCTGGAGAGAAGGCCAGTAGAGATCACCCTGTGCTTTCCCACATAAGAAAGAACCTCAGTTGAAAGTTAAATGCGTTTCCTCTGAAGAACTATACGTTAACTAAATAAATCCCCTTTTATTGAAAGCCAATCCATCTCTGGTGTGTTGCATTCTGGTAGCTAGCAAACTAGAACAGATATTGTAATAATCATTGTGATGTTATCTTTATCCTACCATGTTATCTGGAGGGAGATATGGAATACAAAGTAATCCAACTCATCATAAGGAAAGGAGGATGCAGTATCTCCATGTCAAACAAGAAAACCAAGACACAAATGACTAAGTGATGTATATAAATGTAAATGTATTCCTCAGAGAACTTGGGAGTTGAGTCTTGGCTTCAGCCTGAGTTAACATATGTATATAGTCTCTATTTGGCAAAATGGCAGAACTGAAAATGCCATAGCTACTTGTAAACCAATATATGACCAGCAAGCCTCCTTCAGCTTAGCACTAGATATTAAATATTTTCATTCATCTTTTCATTTATCCATTTCATTCAACCATTATTACTGAAACACCTCCAAGTGGCATTGAGTTCATACTCTGGCCCAGAGCTAGAAGATAAGAGTTTAGCTGTTATGGAGCTACATTTGTTGAAGGAAGGATTCCTGAGCCAACAGCCCTGAAATTTTGATACCTTCTGAAGCTTCATGCTCTCTCCTATCTCCATGTCTATGCACAGTTGTTCCCACTGATAAACTTGCCCCACCTTACATTCAGCCTTGAAATTTCCTGCTCTCCCTATAAGATTCAGCTCAGATTATTTTCTGCCCTAATCCTTCCCGGGCAGCCTCCCCTGCATTCCCATAGAACCTTCCCTATATCACTCTTATAGCATGATCCCCTCATATTGTAATTGTGTATAGGTCTGGCTTCCCATGGAATTTTGAGTTCCTTAAGGGTAAGGTCTGTCTTTGTGCCAAGAACAAATACGTATTGAATAAAGGAATGAATGAATATAACTTTGGCCCCATCCTTTCTTCACTCAGATTGACTGAAGTGGCTTGAAGCTGTATACCCCCCAAAAAACATGTTTTTAAACTTAAGCCATTCCTGTGGGCATGAACTCTTGTAAATAGGGCCTTTCGATGAGATTACTTCAGATAAGGTTTGGCTCAGGACAGCCAAGAGGCTAAGAGAGGCCACCATGTGCATTGCCATATGAGAAAAAAGCCAAGGACCAAGGATCACCAGCAACCAGCCCCCGAATGCCATAGTCTTTTGGGAGAAATCATTGTCTTAATGACACCTTGATTTTGAACTTCTCCTAGCCTCAAAACCACAAACAAAACATTCCTGTTGTTCAAGCCAACACTTTGATGGTATTTGTTTTAGATATGAGGAAACTAAACACTGGCTTTCTTGAATTCATTCTTTTACTTTTCAACACTGTTGCTTATATCAAAATTCTCTTCTGTTGGGCTATGATTTGTCAATACACATTATTGTGTGCATATTGTGTTCAAGAAACTATGCTAGAACTGGAGGAATAAATGTGAATTAGACACAGTTCCTACTCTAGAAGGGTTTTTAGTCTAGAAGGAAAACTTACACAAAAAGCTGATATTAATATAAAATCATCTATATTAAGACAGACATGGGAAGCTCTGAAGTAAGATAGGGTATAAGGAAGGAGAGTTTGAATCCTTGACCCAACACCTGAGGCTTAGTAAGTCTCCTTGGCTCTGTTAATCTTACTGAACTTAGAAGAATTTCTGAATATGCTGTGATTTATCTGGCACCTATGATGTATCTGTTTTAGTTTGCTAAAGCTGCTGGAATGCAATATACCAGAAATGAAATGACTTTTAAAAAGGGAATGTATTAAGTTGCAAGTTTACAGTTCTAAGGCCATAGAAATGTCCAAACTAAGTCATCCAGGAAAAGATACCTTAACTCCAAAGAAAACTGTCACATGGGAAGGCACGTGGCTGGCATCTGCTGGTCCTGGTTCCCAGTTCCTTTGCTTCTAGCTTCTGATGCCTGTGGTTTCCTCTGTGTGTCTGTGGGCCTTCACTTAGCAACTCCAAGACACAACCTTGGGTTCTGGCTTGCTTAGCATCTCATGGAAGGCACATGACAACATCTGCTGGGCTCCCCAAACATCTGGTTCTAGGCATATGCTCTCTCTATTGGCATTCCAAGCATCTCCAAGCATCTCTGTCAGCTATGAAGCAACTGCTCTCCAAGCATCAGCAGCTGAGGTTTCTCCAAAATGTTTCCCCCTTTTAAAGGACTCTAGTAAACTAACCAGAACTCACCTTGAATGGGTGGAGTTTTATCTCCATCTAATCAAAGGTCACACCCACAATTGAGTGGACCAATCTTCATGGAAACAATCTAATCAAAGGTTTCCACCCAACAATATTAAATCAGGATTATAGAAACCTGGCTACCTCCACAAGATCAGATCTGGAAAAAGGACATTGCTTTTCTGGGGTACATAACAGCTCCAAACCGGCAGTGTCATACATAACTCTCATTGCCTTAATATTACCCTATTGAATCCTCAAAACAAATTTGTAAGGAGGATATTGTCTCTATTTTGAATATTGAAAAACTGAGCCTTAGAAAAGTTAGGCCATTTGTCCAAGGTTTTGTAGCTAAATATGTGCAATAGCTGAGCTGCTAACCCAGGTCCGTCTGACTTTATTTGGCTCCTGTGTAGGCTGGCGTAAACCTCAAAGTTACGTCGTGGAGAGAAGACTCTGCACCTGGAATCAAAGCCCAGCTTCATCGCACAGTACCCCTATGACCTGTGTCATCATATAAAATGCTCAAGCCTCAGTTCTCTCATCTATTAAACAAGGATTAAATCATCATGGAAGGCAATTCTGGGAAAGTGGTGGAATAGGATAAGTTGAGTTCATCCCTGCTCCAAGGAACAGCTAGAGAAGTGACAGAAAAATAACTAGGACAGTGATTCCACTGTAAGTGACCTGGGAGGGTCTTCTACACCACCTAGGGAGGCCCTAGTGGCAAAAGCTGAAAAATTGAGATGCAGAGAACCAGAGACCATACAGCTAGTACAAACAGCCTAATGCACAGGGAGATGGGGAAAAGGAAGTAGGCCAAGCCAGGTTCCCTGACCGTACTACACCCACATGCACCACCCTGAGACTTGTGACTTGCGACTCCCCCTACCCCCCCAACTGTGCTGCAAGCACGCCCACCGCGAACCCCCACTCATGCAATCCCACCCCACATCCCTGCCCCATGCATGCATGCATGCCAGCCCCAGCCCGGCCCATCTGTCTCACGCAAGTGCAGAGTCTCACCCCACCACTCCTGAGACCCGCATGCCTGCATTCAGCCCCTTAACTCCCACCTCCCCTTCCCTGCCCTCTGCAGGTGCTCATCTGCATACTCAGGTCACACCCACCCCCAGCCCAAACAGACCTGCAACCTGCCCCGCCCTCCCTGAGCTCTGCTCACGCATACATCAACATCCAGCCCCACCAGACCTGTGCATGCGCACACCCACGTGTTGTGGCATCTGTGCTCCGCCCCCTCGACCACTGCACCCCACCACGCTGGCCCTGTGCACGCACGGAGCCCCCGCCCTTCCAACACTTGGGCAAGTGTTGACCTGTGCATCACAGCCACACCCTCAACCCAGCCCTGCTGCCCCTGAGCGTGCGCATGCACACACAAGGACCCCGCCCCCACACCTGCTCATGTACACAGCCACATCCTCCTAGCGGGCACCCAGGCATCCCTACACCAATCTCTCCACCCCAGCACCCCAACCTCTACCCTGCACACATGCACACACTTGCCCCACCCCCCAGCACAAGCACCCTGCTTCCACATCTGGTAGGTGCTTATGTGCATATCTGTGCCAGATAGCCGTCACCCTCTATACATGTGCACCCATGCCCCACCTCTGCACACCTGCATATGTCTGCTAGGGCCCTGCCAACCCAACAATGCTCAACTCTGACCCATGTCCCATAACCACCGCGACCTGTGCTCAGACCCTGCAGACTCGCAAATCCTCATCCCAGCCCCCTTTGTACATTTCTCCTTGTGCAAGGACACACCTGCACCCTCCTGTTCCTGTACCCCAACCTCTGTGCCCTGTACCCCACACCTGATACCCACCCATATCCTGCCTTCACATCAGCCCCCATGTACCCATAGAACCCCCCATCCTCGTCCTCTCATGCCCTACCTCTATGTCTCCCACACCACACCCTGCTCTTCACTCCAAGGCCTGCCTGAGCTGCACACTGCCTCCAAGGCCCCTGCGTTGCACCTTCAAAACCCCATGCCCCACACCACATGCTCACAGGAACCAGTATAGAGTCCCCAACCCATGCCTTTACCTGCACTGCAACCCATCACTGCACTTGTGCTCCACCCCACACCCCACATCCTGCTCCACAACCATCCCTCAAATACAAAGCTTTAGACTACTGAAGAAAATCAACTTCCAAAATAAACCAATCAAGATATTTACATGCCTCAAAGGCAACAGAAGATTATAAAGCATATGAAGATGCAGACAGATAGAGCCCAGCCTAATGACCAAGTTAAAACACTGGAGGAGAGGCAGAGTTTGGAACAACTAATCAAAGATATTCATATAATTATACTAAACAAAATCAATGAGAGCTAGTTCAATCCCCCATCCTATATTATCGACAGCCCTTTCCAACATGAAAAAGTTAGAATGGGCATAGTTGAAATACCACTAAAGGGTGCAAACAAGATCAAAAGTGATGGTGGAGTTACACAGAGAAGATAGGGTTTAAAAAATAAGTTTGAGTGCTGAATCATATTGATATTTCTTTTAGGCTCCAATACCTTAGAGCAACTAGAAGTAAAAACCTAAATTCATGGAACTGTAAACCATACCAAAATCTGAAATGGGTTCTACAACTAATTGTTGTGATATACTTTGAAATTTATAGCTTTTTTATGATTGTGTTACTTTTCATGAAAAAGAAAAAAAAGAAGAAGAGTGTAACAGAAAAGATAGGATTGAACAAATGAGATTGGTTGCTGAATCATTATATTGATATTTCTTTTGGTCTCCAGTGTCTTAGGGCAGCTAGAAGAAAAAATGTGAAACTGTAACCCATACAAAACATTAAAATCTGTCCTATAAAACTACTTGTAAAAACATACTTGGAAATTTATTGCTTTCTTGTATATATATTTCACAGTAAAAATGTTAAAAATAAAGGAAAAAATTAAATCAATGGGTTGGCTAATCACATAAAGGAGATCAAGAGGATGCTAGAAAAGCATAAAGAGGAATTTGAAAGAATAAATAGAAAAATAGTGAATATCACAGAGATTAAAGATGCTGTAGACCAAATAAAAAATATACTAGTGACACACAACAGCTGATTTGAAGAGACAGAAGAAAGAATAAGCAAACTAGCGGACAAGACAACAGATTTTGAACACAAAAGAATAAATGATGGAAAATTTTGAATTGATCTCAGGGAAATGATGGACAAAACAAAATGCACAAATATAGGAATCATCAGTGTCCCAGAAAGAGAAGAGAAGAGTAAAGGGCTAGGAAGATTAGTTGAGG
>PVIY010034397.1:15765-27264 GCA_004026745.1 Myrmecophaga tridactyla
AAGGGAAAGATTATAATTTTCACAAAGAAGTCCTGAAAGAATTTGTCAACAAGAGACCGACCCTACAAGAAATCTAAAAGGAGTTCTGCCAGCTAAAAAAAAAAAAAAAAAAAAAGACAGGGAGGGAGGTCTGGAGGAGGGCACACAATTGAAGAGTAACACAAAGGGTAATTTAAAGAATATAAAGAAAAAGAGGGAAAAGAATATAGAGATCTGACAAATAAAATAAAAAAGATAAGATGTTGGATTCAAGAAACACCTTTTCAGTAATAACTTTGAATGTTAATGGACTAAACTAACCAATTAAAAGATACAGATTGGCAGAATGGACTAAGAAACATAATCTAGCTATATGCTGCTTACAAAAGACTCATCTTAGACACAAGGATACAAATAGATTGAAAATGAAAGGATGGAAAAAGATTTTCCATGCAAGTTGTAACCAAAAGAAAACAGGAGTAGCTATACTAATATCAGACAAAATAGACTTTAAATGTATAAACATCATAACAGACAAAGAAGGATACTATATACTAATTAAGGGGTCAATTCACTTAGAAGATACAACAATCATAATTATTTATGCCCCCAATCAAGGAGCTCCAAAGTACATGAGACAGGCATTGGCAAAACTGAAGGCAATGCTAGATGTTTCACCAATAATAGTAGGAAACTTCAATACACCACTCTCTTCAATAGATAGAACAACCAGACAGAAGATCAGCAAGGAAGTAGAGAACTTAGACAATTTGATAAATGGATTAAATCTAACAGACATATACAGGTCGTTACACCCCAAATCATCTGGGTATGCATCCTTCTCTAGTGCCATTGGAACATTATCCAGGATAGATCACATGCTGGGTCACAAAACAGGTCTTTATAAATTTGAAAAACATTAACATTATTTGAAGCACTTTCTCTGATCACAGTGGAATGAAGCTGGAAATCAATAACCACTAGAGAATGAGAACTTTCATAAATATATGGAGATTAAAGAGCACATTCTTAAACAATGAATGGGTCAAAGGAGAAATTGCTAGAGAAATCAGTAGTTATCTGGAAATGAATGAAAATGAGAATAAAACACACCAGAACTTTTGTGATGTGGCAAAGGCTGTGCTGAGAGGAAAATTTATGGCCCTAAATACCTATATTAAAAAACAAGAAAGAGCAAAAATCAGGGACTCAACTGCTCACCTGGAGGAACTAGAGAAAGAACAGTAACCTAACCCCAAAGCAAATAGAAGAAGAGATAAAAGCAGAGTTAAATGAATGGGAAAACAAAAGAATGATAAAAAGAATCAATAAAACCAAAAGTTGGTTCTTTTGAGAAAAGCAATAAAATCGATCAATCACTAGCAAAGCTGACAAAGGAAATAAAGAGTGGCTGCAAATAAACAAAATCAGAAATGAGAGGGGGTCATTACCATGAAGATCATGAAGAAGTTAAAAAAAAATCATGTGAACAACTATACACCCATAAACTAGACAACTTAGATGAAATGGACAAATTCCTGGAAACACATGAACAGGAATTATAGCTACATTGACTCAAGAAGAAATATATCTCTTCTAGAATCATGAGTAAAGAGATCCAATCAATCACCAAAAATCTTCGTACAAAGAAAAGTCCAGGGCCAGCTGGCTTCACAGGAAAATTTTATCAAACATTCCAAAAAGAACTAACACCAGTCCTGCTCAAACTTCTGAAAAATTGAGGAAAAAGGAACACTACCTAAATCATTTCATGGAGCTAACATCACTTTCATACCAAAACTGGGTTAAAATGCTATAAGAAAGGAAAGCTACAGGCCAATCTCCCTAATGAACACAGGTGCAAAAATTCTCAACAAAATACTAACAAATTGAATCCAATGAGACAGTAAAAGAATTATACACCATGATCAAGTGGGATTTATACTAGGAATGCAAGGATGGTTCAACACAAGGAAGCCAATTATTGTAAAAAGTATCTTAATAAATCAAAAGGGAAAATTCACACGATCATCTGGATTGGTGCTGAAAAAGCATTAGACAAAATTCAACATCCTTTTCTGATGAAAACACTTCAAAAGGTAGGAATCAAAGGTAACTTCCTGGGGGTGCCAGGTTAGTTCAGGGGTAGAATTTTTGCCTGCCATGCAGGAGACCTGGGTTCAATTCCCAAACTACACACCTCCCAAAAAACAAACAAACAAGCAAAACCAAACGAAAAGCCAACAAGTCAAACAAAAATTCAACAAATAGTGCTACAATAATGGGATACTCACATGGAAAAATGATGAAATGTGACCCCCCCCATACAGCATACAAAAAAAAAAGGTAACTTCCTCAATATAAAAGCCAGCATCATACTGAATGCTAAGAGACTGAAAGCTTTCCCCCTAAAATCAGGAATGAGACAAGATGCCCTCTGTCACCACTATTATCCAACATTGTACTAGAAGTTCTAGCTAGAGCAATCAGACAGAAAAGGAAATAAAAGACATCCAAATTGGAAAGGAAGAAGTACAACTTTCCCTATTTGCAGATGACATGATACTACATTTAAAAACTCCTGAGGAATGTAAAACAAAGTTACTTGAGCTAATAAACAAATTCACCAAGGTGGCAGGATATAAAATTAATGTGCAAAATCAGTAATGTTTCTATACCTAAGCAATGACCTAACAAAAAATCAAGTATCTAGGAATGAACTTAACTAAGGATATAAAGAACTTGTACACAGAAAACTACATTACATTGCTAAAAGAAATCCAAGAAGATCGAAATAGGTGGAAAGACATTTCCTGCTCATGGATAGAAAGGTTAAATTCTACCCACATTGATCTATAGATTCAAGGCAGTACCAATAAAAATTCCAACAACCTACTTTGAAGATATGGAAAACCTAGTTATCAAATTTATCTGGAAGGGAAAGAGACCCCAACTAGCTAAAAGCATCCTAAAAAAAGAACAAGATGGGAGGATTAACACTTCCTGATTTTAAAACTTACTATAAAGCCACAGTGGTCAAAACAGCATGGTACTGGCCAAAGATAGAAGTGTTGACCAATGGAATTGAATTGAGAGCACAGAAATAGACCACCAAATCTATGGTCAACTGATCTTCAACAAGGCCCCCAAATCCACTGAACTGGGACAAAATAGTCTTTTCAATAAATGGGCATGGGAGAACTGGATATCAGTAGCCAAAAGAATGAAAGAGGACCTTATCTTGCTCCCTATACAAAAATTAACTCAAAGTGGATCAAATACCTAAATATAACAACCAGTACATAAAACTTCTAGAAGAAAATGTAGGGAAGCATCTTCAAGACCTAGTAATAGCAGGTAGCTTACTAAACTTTATTCCCAAAGTACAGACAGCAAAAGAAAAAGTAGATAAATGGGAACTCCTCAAACCAAATGTTTTTGTGCCTCAAAAGACTATAAAAAAGGTGAAGAGGTAACCAACTCAATGGAAGAAAATATTTGGAATTCACACATAGGATAAAAGCTTAATATCCTGTATACATAAAGAAATCATACAACTCAACAACAAAAGAACAAACAACCCAATTATAAAATAGGATAGAGATATGAATAGGCATTTTTCTGAAGAGCAAATACAGATGGCTAAAAAGCACATGAAGAAATGCTAATTTTCATTAGCTATAAGGGAAATGCAGATCAAGACTAAAATGAGATACCACCTCACACCTATAAGAATGGCTGTTAATAAACAAACAGGAAACTAAAAATGCTGGAGAGGATGTGGAGAAATTTGAGCACTTATGTAACTGCTGGTGGGAATGCATAATGTTACAGCCACTATGGAAGACAGTTTGGCAGTTCCTTAGGAAATTAAATATCGAGTTGCCCTATGACCCAGCAATACCACTACTTGGTATATACCCAGAAAAGCTGAAAGCAGTGACACAAATAGGCATTTGCACACCGGTGTTCATAGTAGCCTTATTCATAATTGCCAAAAGATGGAAATAATCCAAGTGCTCATCAACAGACGAGTGGATTAACAATGCGTGGTATATACATATGAAGGAATATTATGCAGCAGTAAGATGAAATGACATCCTGAAGCACATGAAAAGATGGATAAGCCTTGAGGACATAATACTGAGTGAAATAAGCCAAACACGAAAGGATAGATACTGTGTGATTCCACTTTTATGATCATGGTAGAGGTAAAATCAGAGGCTTATAAATACAGAATATAGGAGACCTAGAGATACACAGACGCTAGAGATGGGTGACTGGTTAGCTAATGAAGTTGAACTTAAATGTAAGGTAATAAATAGAAGTGAAGGTAGTTCACTAGTGGGTCTGTAAGTAATATTACCATACTGAAGGTGAACAAGATTGAAAGGGGTTGTATACTCACATGTGTCCTCCCAATTAACACTCATATAAATTCCAGTGTGAACTACCGCAAAGGTATGAATCTTGTACAAAGAGTGTACAATTTGGGGGTATAGGTGGAAAACTGCTGTTGCATGCTGTGGGCTGTGTTTAACAGGAAAACATCAACAGTACCATAGCAATACCAGGGGTAAATAATGGAGGGGGGTGGGGGGACAAGAGTTAAGGGGAGGTTTGGATTTTCTATTTGGTGAGGGTGTGTTTATTGGTTATCTTTCTCTTGGGAGCAATGAAAGTATCTAAAATTGAGAGTGTTGATTGACTGTTGACTTTGGACATTCTATATGATGTGAACTGGTTGAAGGATGCACTGACTGCGAAGTAGATTGGCGAATAACGGTATACATATGATTGAATATTGTGCTGCTACAAAAAGTAACAAAGTTGTGAGGCATGCAACATTGTGAATGAATCTATGGGGCATTTGGTGAGGCAAAATAAACCAGAAAAAAAACGGGGCAAATATTGTATGCTCTCATTTAGAAAATATTTATAAGAAAACTGAGGCTTAGATTTCAACTCTTATAGCAGTCACATTTATTCTGGAGTGGTAATTCGTTATTTCTCAATTTTGAGAGGCTGTTTTATATCTGTATAACCTGGTAGTTACAGATAAGAATGAAGCCAATTAGATTGGGATTAAGGTAATTCAGGAAACATGGGTAAGGAAGACATTGTCTGTATTTTAGCACTTCACTGATTCTGTGAGACCAAAGAAAGAAAGGTGTATTTTGTCCAGAGCCTAAATTTTATGTAGCATGTAATATAAATCAATCTGTCTGGATAGATCAGTTAAACAATCCAAACACAGGGAGCTCAGAATAAGAATGAGGGCCTTAATCCTGCATAGCTTAATGTAATGCTTGGATACATCCCAGAGTATATTAAGCAAATAGACAAAAAAGTATTGGCAAAGTCCCTTGAGGGATGGAAGAAAAAATATGGAATTATTAAACTTTACCACAAGGGAAACACCTAATACTCTTTCAAACATTAGAGACACCCAAATCAATAGGCCAAGCCCTTGATCCTGGGTCTTGCTCTTGTGAAACTTATGTATGCAGCAGAGAAGCTTAGCCTACTGATAAGTACACCTAAGAATTACTTCTGCAGGACCTCTTTTGTTGCTCAGATGTGGCCTCTATCTCTCTCTAAATCCAACTCTGGAAGTGAAATTATTGCCCTCACCCCTATGTGTGACAGGACATCCAGGGATGAAAGTCTTCCTGGCAACGTGGGAGATGACTCCCAGGAATTTGTGTGGCACTGGCACTATGGAATCAACAATGTCATTCTGACCAAATGGGCAAATAGAAGTGTAACTGATAAGGTATCAGTGGCTGAGAGAGTTCAAATAGAGTCAAGAGGCTACTCTGCAGATCACTTTTATGCAAGTTGCAGTTAGACATTGCTATCTATCATAGGTTACCAAGCCCCAACCAAAACCATTCCTGCCAATCCTGAAGAACATTTGGGGCATTAATAAGAATCTACAAATGTCCCATGCCCTAGGGTAACTTTCCGGAAACCTAGAACCTCCAGATGGGTCCCTAGACTAGATAAATCCTGAAATACAGGGGGGCCAGGCTTTCCAGAACATCTTCTAGTTCCATCCCCTTATCCTATACATTGACAGCCCCTTCCGACGTGAAAAAGTTAGAATGGCCATAGCCCAAATACCTCTGAAGAGTGGGAGAAAGATCAAAGATGATGGTGGTGTCATACAGAGAAGGTAGAGTTTAATAAATGAGTATGATTGCTGTGTCATTATATTGATATTTATTTTAATCTCCAATGTTTTGAAGCAGCTAGTAGTAAAAACCCAAAAAATGTGGACTTGTAACCTATACCAAACTCTGAAATCTGCTCTACAACTGTTGCGATGTGCTTTGAAATTTATTGCTTTTTAGTATGTATGTTATTTTTCACAAAAAAGAGAAACCAAAGTCGATTGTGATGATAAATGCACAGCTATATGATGATACTGTGAACCATTGATTGTATGCTTTGGTTGATTACATGGTATGTGAATATATTATATATTTCAATAAAATGTAAATTAAAGGGGGGCAAGGGTAGTTCAGTGGTGAAATTCCCACCTGCCATGCGGGAGACCCGGGTTCGATTCCCAGTCCATGCCCATCCCTAAAAACAAACAAAAAGGAAACAAACAAAAATTCAACAAGTGGTGCTGCAGTAACAAGATACTCACATGGAAAAACAATGAGATGTAACCCCGCTGTACACCATACCAAAAAAAAGTAAATTAAAAGATATGGACACAGACCCTGAAAAAAATTACCTCATGCGATAGTTGTGAGAATTAAAATGTGAGATTTAATTTGAAACCATGACAAAGTGCTTAGCCCAGAAGTGTTTATTAAGAAAAGATACTTTATTCTCCTGAGGTCTGAACACGTGCCCATGAAACTCTTGTGTTTGTGCAAAATGTTTCTCGTGTGTGCAGACTTCACACCAGCAGCAGGTGCTGAATAATTATCTTCAGGATTTGCAGCTGTATCAGTACCTCTCCAGTTAAAATGTCTCCCAGAGTAGAAGTCTATCTTTTTACTTGTTTATTTAATTACTCATTTATTTATTTTTCCATTTGAGAAGTTGCAGGTTTACCAAAAAATCATGCATAAAATAGGGTTCCCGCATCCCACCCTACTGTTAACACTTTGGATGAGTGTGCTCCATGTGTACCATTCATGAGCATTTTTATAATTGTACTGTTAACTATTGTCCTTCGTTCATAACAGGTTTCACTGTGTTGTGCAGTCCTATGTTTTTTTAAAGTTTTTATTCCAGTAACATATGTACAGCCTAAAATGTCTCCTTTTCATCGCATACACCTGTATAATTCGGTGCTTTTAATTATTTTCAAAATGTGCTACCATCACTACCACCCATTACCAAAGCTTTACAGTCAACCCAAATAGAATTTAAGCCTTCACTCCCCATTCCCTACCCCCACCCTGGCCCTGGCGAGCTATAGTTTAGATTCTGACTTCATGAGTTTCAGAAGCAGATTTTTATACGTTTGCCCCCTCAATTCTTGTGTACAGCTGTGTGGAATGAATTGAACAAGAAAAATTATTATGTAACCCTGCATCTCTCCACTGATGATTGGAATTGACTTGACAGGAAACCAGCAATGTTGACAGGTCCTAGGACATGAAGGCATTTTAATGGACAAGTAAATATTAATAATAGTTGTCAGAACAAGACTGAGATTGTCACATCATATATTCAAAGGCATCGTAATGTCATTCCCTGCACATCATCTGTGCTGGCCAACGGGTAGCACGGCCCCTGCACCACGATGCAGCCCAGAGCCGTGAGAGCTGGCAAGAGCATGGCAATGGCCTTCCTACTCCAAGGAGGCTCCTCAGACCAGCGGCATCAGCATCACTTGGGAATTTGTCAGAAGTACAGAATCTTGGGCCCCACTCCTGACCTATTGAATCAGAAACTGCATTTCGAAAGATCCTCAGGTGATTTTATGCTCAGCTAAGCCTAAGAAGCCCTGATTTAGCTGCTGATCAGGGAGCCTTCAGGCCCAGACCTAACCCATAATGGATACTATTGAGGTGGCCACAGAATTTTTAACTTCCTAGCTGTGTGACTTTGGGCAAGTTGCTTAACCTCTCTGACTCTATCCCTGCCTTTATAAACTGAAGAGAATACTAATTCGTACACCATAGGGTTGTTGAAAGGTAAATGCGCTGATAAATTTAAAGCACTTAAAATAGTCCTTGAAGGAAGAGAGCTGAGTGTTCTTGTTTTACATATGCAAATGAAATAATAACAACAATTATAGAAGAAATATGCTTGCCTTGCCTAGAAAAGTATCATTGAAGTTAGGAGGACAACAACTTTGTTGATAGAGTGGCTTTGAGAAGATAATTCCTGATTTAGTCATAAGTCAGATATCTAGGAAAAGGTCAGCAGATATTTACAAACCTATTGCATATTAAAATTGAATTTAAATTGTTATTTTTCCTACATTTTATTGTCATAAACCTGAGTCTTTGTCCAAGCTTATTTGCTAAGAAAGGCAGAGTCTCCCCGTAAAATTCAAAGGTCTGTTTGAATAGTTCTAATGACTGCTGTGTTATAAATTTGGCAACAGAAAATGTTTGTTATAATAACATTTATTAGAATGGTTTCTGTAGACAGCTCTATTTGTTCACCCCAAGTCATAAACTATTATCACAGGAATTTGATTTTGCCCTCTATTTTGGTGATAATTAACCTACTTAACATCTGTGATTTAGCCTTTAATAACTCAACCAGTAGATACCCTTAAAAGCTGATACCCTTTAAATTAGGAATCCAGCAAAAAACATATATGTATTTTTAAAACGTATTTTGTAAGTAAAATAATGCAACCATTTAACTTTTTTAAAGTTTTTTTTAAATTATTTAAGAAAATTTTTTATCATATAGTTGTGCATTTATCATCACAATCAACTTTTTTCTTTTTTGTGAAAAATAACATATACAAAAAAGCAATAAATTTCAAAGCATATCACAACAATTAGTTGTAGAACAGATTTCAGATTTTGGTATGGGTTACAATTCTACGATTTTAGGTTTTTACTTCTAGCTGCTCTAAGGTACTGGAGGCCAAAAGAATTATCAGTGTAATGATTCAACACTTATACTCATTTGTTAAACGCTACCTTCTCTGTATAACTCCATCATCATCTTTGATCTTTCTCCCACTCTTTAGGGGTATTTGGGCTATGGCCATTCTACCTTTTTCACGTTGGAAGGGGCTGTCAGTAATTGGGATAGGAGGATGGAACTAGTTGATGTTCTGGAGAGGCTGGGCCCTCTGCATTTCAGGGCTTGTCTGGTCCAGGGACCCATCTGGAGATTGTAGGTTTCTGGAAAGTTACCCTAGTGGAAGCTTTGTAGGTTCTTATATAATATCCTAGGTATCCTTTAACATTTAACTTTAAAATATGTATTTTAGCATCTAAATTTGTCATAATTAATTAGTAGAAAAGTCATTGTATCACAATTTAGTTGGGCAGGAAGGACAAGTACACACAAGGGATATTCAAAATAGATTCATATTAGAAACCTTAATTGTGTTGAATTGGGAAAATTTAAGTAGACTATGATGAAAGATGCCAAGCATTAATATATTATACAGTGAGGATGGGCACAACCCAAGTTAATGATTTTTTTTGTGATTGCAGTATTAAGCTATAGACATTTATTTGATCATTCTTGCTATTTAATCTCATTTTCCTCCCTCCCTAACCTATGATTAGCTGAAAAAGATTGTTTTCAATTTGACCTACATGTCTTTTAAAATCATCCCCATCTTTTAATTAATTTCTTCAAGTGTCCAGGTGGTAGAATCTCTTTTACAAATATTTATACAAATAATACTTTAGATATTAAACAGAGGGTATTATAAAGGTTATTGTGCAGAAAGTGTAGTGACATAGAGTTTATATGCTAGGTGGTAATTGTGTAAGGTAAAGAAAACTGCTTCTGAGAGAGAAATGAACCTCCCTGCAGATAGGGAGAAAATCTTTCTCGTTAGACAGAGTTTGTTGTACCAGGCTTGCTCAGTTTGAACTCCTCAGGCATAATGATGCTGAATTGTTCTCTTTTAATTACTTGGGCAAACTGGAATAACTCTCCTGAATACCAAAAGCTGGTTTTGTTTTTGTTTAGTTTAATGCTCAAGGTGTAATTAATCAAAGTATCATAGCTCATTTTGTATCAGGGGAAACCAGCAGGAAGGAAGGCAGGGGAGGGAATTCTCACAGTTGTCTTTGTTCCTTGGTGTTAACAGGTTTAAAATTTCACCTCTACTACAAACTGTACCTCAGCACCGACAGTGACGAAGCACAGCTGTGGGCCTTGGCCCTTTGGCCATACCGAGTGGAAGTTGTCAAGGAATCTACTGCGAGAGTGAAGGAGCTCATTTATTTAATGGCACATTGGTTCAAGATATCATTTGCCAACCCCACTGAGGAAAATAAGTACGTAACCAGCACATGGGCACAATGTGAGCCTTTTCTCCTTTCATGTCCCTTTTCTTTATTCTTCAGGCTCCACCCTCTTTCCTTGATAGTAGGAGGGAATAGAGAGAGAGGGAGTAAAAGAGAGAGTGACAGAACAAGGGCTGTTATTGAATATGGAACATCTGTATTACATTATACCAAAGTAGTATAATGGTTTGGTGGGAATTGAAGAATAGCAAATATTCAGTGGCATAACCAAATGGATTGATGCAAGGAAGGAAGGCACAGAAAAAGGAAAAGAGAAATTTCTAGCATTGTTTGAATGGGATGTTTAATGTTTGAACTTCAACTTTTCCTTCTGCTGTAGCTAATTTTAATAGGAAGAGTTGTCTTCCAGAGAAAGAGGATAATCTAAAGTTGTAATATGCATATTTTAGTGTATTTCCCTCTTTTTGATTGCAAGGAGACCTAGCGTAGGGGCTATGAGTGAGACACTGCGACTGACTTGAGTATTTTACAATAACCTTTTGGCAAACAGAGATCTAGAATATATTAGAATGAATTGTCCATTTGGCAAAAAATACAGAGAGGGGGGATTTATTGTAACATTTATATATGGACACTTTCTACAAGGAATATATATATGCTTCGTCTTTGTTTAAAGTTGCTGACAATCTCTATTTGTTCATCTGAGTGACAGACTCTCTGTTTACTCTTTGTACATTATTCCATTTAACACCGATGTTAACATTAATCACTTTGCAAATGCATAAGTCACTTCTATATAATTGGCTCTTATCTCTAAGCATCTCTAAACAGTCTCTATACTTTTCCTAATTTGGTTGAGTAAAAATTTATTAGTACAAGTAGAGAAACAGAAGAACAGAAAATGAAGCATTTTGTCTAAGTAGATCCTTAGTCAGATGACAGACCTAGTTTTGAAATATAACACTTTTTTTCTGATTCGGAACCCCATGTTTAAGGGTTTACTATGTTTTAAGGATTTAAAAATAAATATTCAACCATTTGTCAAATTAATTCTGTTCTAGAGAATGATTACTTATTGCTTGCTTGTTTTTTT
>PVIY010034398.1:0-27077 GCA_004026745.1 Myrmecophaga tridactyla
TCTCTCTCTCTCTCTCTCTCTCTCTCTCTCTTTCTTTCTTCTTTCCTTGGCAGAAATCAGATCACATACCTGGGCCAGGCAAGGATGTAAGAAAATTGTCTCAATGGTCTGGACATTGTGGCCAGGGGAGTTTTATTATTTTACGGGCAGACAGAGGAAGGTAGGCCATGACACCTGCAGTAACCAGGAAATTTTTTGCCTTTTGTGGGTAAGACAGAGGCTTCTGGATGGCCAGGTTCAATCATTCAGGACCAACATTGACTGACTCAAATGGCCTGGATTTGTTTTCTCGCTTCTGCTCACTTTCTGCACAAGATGGTGCTACTGACTTCCAGAAAGCAATCAAGCCTATGTTTCAAATGTAGCAGTGTAAACAGAATGTGAGGTTTGGAGTTTTGTGAATTTCCTGATATCCCAAGGCAAATTAATTAATTAACAAGTATTTACTGAGCTTCTGCTGTGCTCTCAATGTTTTGCTAAATGCTCTGGGAGATGGGAGAAACATATGAGGTAGAGTCCTAGAAAGTCCTCCAAGAAAGTATGATGAGTTGGCTCAATGCCTTCAGTCCTGGATTTGAATCCTACTCAGCTCATCCACTTACTACGCTGGAAACCTTGAGCAAATGAAGTTACAGCTTTGAGCCTCACCATGACATGAGGTTAAAAATGCTGCTTTGGAGGGTTACAAGTTCCAAATCAACCTCTCTTCTGAGTTCCCAACTTACGTCTCAAACAGTTTACTTCTTATCTCCACCTGGGTATTTAACAGAACCCTTCCCACTCCACCACCACCAAGGTCCTGCTGCAACCTTTTTTCCTCTCTCAATAAATGGTATCAAAGACCCACCAGGTACTCAGTACTGGCGACTTTCTTAATTCCTTCTTTTCTTATATAATTCATCAGCAAATTCTGTCAGTTTTCTCCTGAAAATACAGCTTCAGTCTAACTACTTTTCTTTATTTTCATTGCCACCACCTATGATTCAGATAACTATCATTCATCTTTCAAAAACTGCAACAGTTCCCTATCTAATGGCACAACTTCCATTCTTACCCTTCAGTGCAATCTCCATGTGGTAGAAAAGTACTTTTTAAACTTAAATTGGAACTTTCACTTTTGGTTAAATTGCAAAAAGTCATGAATTCCTACTTTTCAGTGGTTTATAATTCATTATTGCACTTAATTATTTTGATGCTCAACTTGCCTCTTTTTTTATTAGAGAAGTTGTGAAAAGTCAAGCATAAATATAATACAGGGTTTTATATATGTTATTAGAATATATGTTACTAGAATAAATTTTTTAAAAAATCCATGAAACTGCACACACAAACAGTGAGCCCTGAATAAGTACCAGATGGAGATTGCACTGAAGGGTAAGAGTGGAAGTTGTGACACTAGATAGGGAGCTGTTGCAGTTTTTTAAAGATGAATGATAGTTATCTGAATCATAGGTGGTGACAATGAAAATAAAATACAGGGCCCCCATATACCACCCTCTTATTAGCACTTTGCATTTATGTGGTACCTTTGTTATAATCGATGAAAGCACATTTTTATAATTGAACTATCAACTATAGTCCATGATTTTACTCAGGGCTCACTGTGTTGTGCAGTTTCATGGATATTTTAAAAAACTTATTCTAGTAATATATATCCAACCTAAAATTCCCCCTTTTAACCACATTCAAATATATAATTCACTGCTGTTAATTACCCTCACAATGTTATTCTACCATCACCAACATCCATTACCCAAAACTTTCCCATTGTCCCAAGTAGAAACTGTACATTTTCATCCTTAATTCCCTATTCCGTACCCCTACCCAGTCCCCTATATTTGAGATTCTGACTTTATGAGTTTGCTTATTCTAATGAATTCCTATCAGTGCAATCATACATTTGTCTTTTTGTGTCTGACTTATTTTACTCAACATGATGTCTTCAAGGCATATGCATGTTGTTGCATGTGTTGGAATTTCATTCCTTTTAATGGCTGAATAATATTCCATCTTGTGTATATACCACCTTTTGCTTATCCATTCAGCAGTTGATGGACATTTGGGTGGTTTTCGTCTTTTGACAATCATGAATAATGCCACTATGAACATTGGTAAGTCCCTGCTTTCAATTGTTCTGGCTATATACCTAGAAGTGGGATCACCAGGTCGTATGGTAATTCTATACTTAACTTTTTGAGGAATCATGAAACTGTTCTCCACAGCAACTGCACCATTTTACATTCCCACCAACAATGAATGACTGTTCCTTTTTCTCTCTACCCTCTTCACAACTTATAATTTTCCAATTTTAACAGTAGCCATTCAAGTGGGTATGAAATCATATCTCATTGCAGCATTGATTTGCATTTCCCTAATGACTAATTGATGTTGAACATGTTTTCCTGTGATTTTTGGCTATTTGTATATCTTCTTTGGAGAAATGTCTATTCAAGTCTTTTGCCCATTTTTAAATTGGGTTGTTTGTCTTCCTGTTGTTGAGTTGAAGGATTTCTTTAAATATTCTGAATATTAAACCCTTATCAGATATATTTTCCAAATATTTTCTCCCACTGAGTAAGTTGCCTTTTCACTTTCTTAACAAAATCCTTTGAAGCACAAAAGTTTTAAATTTTGATGAGGTCCCATTTTTTATTTTTTCTTTTGTGGCTTGTGCTTTGGGTACAAAGTCTAAGAAATCATTGCCTACCACAAGATCTTAAAGATGATTCCTTACACTTTTTCCTAATGGCTTTATGGTCTTGTTTGTTATACTTAGGTCTTTGATCCATTTTGAGTTAATTTTTGTGTAAGGCGTGAGATAGGAGTCCCCTTTCATTCTTTGGCATATAGATATCCAGTTTCCCCAACACCATTGGTTGAAGAGACTAATCTTTCCCAGTTTGAGTGGACTTGGTAGCCTTCTCAAGTATCAATTTGCCATAGATGTAAGAGTCCATTTCTCAACTCTCAATTTAATTCCATTGGTCAGTATAACTATTTTGTTTCAGTACCATGCTTTTTTTTTTTTTTTTTTTTAACCATTGTGGCTTTGTAATGTGCTTTACTGTTAGGAAGTATGAGTCTTGCAACTTTTCCCTTCTTTTTTAAGATGTTTTTTGGCTATTCGGGGCCCTTTACCCTTCCAAATAAATTTGATAGTTGGCTTTTCCATTTCTGCAAAGTAGGATGTTGAAAGTTTGGTTGGGATTGCATTGAATCTGTAAATCAATTTGGGTAGAATTGACATCTTAAGTATATTTAGTCTTCTAGTCCATGAACACCATGTGTTCTTCTATCTATTTAGTTCTTTGATTTCTCTTAGCAATCTTCTGTAGTTTTCTGTGTATATGTCCTTTACATCCTTGGTTAAATTTATTCCTAGATATTTGATTCTTTTTGTTGCTATTGTAATTGTATTTTTTTCCCTTGATTTCCTCCTCAGATTGCTCAATACTGGTATATAGAAACACTACAGATTTTTGAGTATTGATCTTGTATCCTGCAACTTTGGTGTACTTCTTTATTAGCTCTAGTAACTTTGTTGTAGATTTGTTGGGACTTTCTATCTATAGGATCATATCATCTGCAAATTGTGAAAATTTTGCTTCTTCTTTTCTAATTTGGATGCCTTTTATTTCTTCTTCTTGCCTAACTGCTCTAGCTAGAACTTCTAGCACAATGTTGAATAACAGTCGTGACAGTAAGTATCCTTTTCTTGTTCTAGATCTTAGAGGGAAAATTTTCAGTCTTTCACCACTGAGTATGATGTTGGCTATGGGTTTTTCATATATGCCCTTTATCATGTTGAGGAAGTTTCCTTCAATTCCTGTCTTTTGAGCTGTTCTTATTAAGGAAGGATGCTGTAATTTTTCAAATGCCTTTTCTGCATCAATCAAGATGATCATGTGATTTTTCCCTTTGATTTGTTAAGGTCATGTAATACATTACTTGGTGTTCTTGTGTTGAACTGCCCCTGCATACCTAGAATAAAATCTACTTGATTATAGTGTATAATTATTTTAATGTGCTGCTGGATTCAATTCGCTACTATTTAGTTGAAGTTTTTTGCATCTATATTCATTAGAGATGAAAAATATCATGAATTTTTATTTTCATGATATTTATTTCATGATATTTTCTCTAATTTTCTTCTTTGTAGTATCTTTATCTGGCTTTGATATTAGGGTGAGATAGACCTCATAGAATGAGGTTTAGGTAGTGTTCCCTCCTTTTCAGAATTTTAGAAGAGTTTAAGCAGGATTGGTATTAACTTCTCTTGGAATTACTGGAAGAATTACCCCTATGAAGCCAATTCGGTTCTGCACTTTTCTTTGTTGGGATGTTTTTGATGACTGATTCAGTCTCTTTACTTGTAATTAGTCTGTTGAGGTCTTCTATTTCTTCTCAAATCAGTGTAGGTTTTTCATTTATTTCTAGGAATTTGTGCATTTAATCTAAGTTTTCTAATATGTTGGCATATAGTTGTTCATAATATCCTCTTATGATTCTGTTTATTTTTGTGAAGTCAGTAGCAATGTCTCCCCCTCTCATTTCTGATTTTATTTATTTGCATCTTCTCCCTTTTTTTCTTTGTATATATAGCTAAGGATTTGTCAATTTTATTGATTTTCTCAAAGAACCAGTTTTGCTTTTGTTAATTCTCTCTATTTATTTATTCTCAATTTCACTTATTTCTGCTCTAATTTTTGTTATTTTATTCTTCCTAATTGCTTTAGTTTGCTGTTCCTTTTCTAATTTTGTTAGGTGTGAAGTTAGGTCTCTGATTTTAGCTCTTCTTTTTTAATGTAAACATTAAGGCTCTAAATTTCTGTCTTGCACTGTCTTCACTACATCCCATGTTTTGATATATTGTGTTCTCATTTTCATTTGTCTCAATATTTTCATTGATTTTTCTTGTGATTTCATCTTTGACCAATGATTGTTTAAGAGTGTATTATTTAACTTCAATACATTTGTCAGTTTTCCATTTCTCTGTCTGTTATTGACTTCCAACTTCATTCTATTATGGTAAGAGAAAGTGCTTTGTGTAATTTCAATCTTTTAAAATTTATTGAGACTTGTTTTGTGACTCAACATGTGGTCTATCCTGGAGAATGACCCATGAGCACTTGAAAAGAATATATATCACTATTGTGGAGAGCATTGTTCTGTATATCTGTTGGGTCTAGTTCATCTACATATTATCCAGGTTCTCTACTTTCTTATTGATTCTCTCTCTAAATATTCTATCTGTTATGATTGGTGTATTGAAGTCTCCAACTATTATTGAAGAGACATCTATTTCTCCCTTCAGTTTTGCCAGTGTTCATCTCATATATTTTGGTACACCCTGTTTAGGTGCATAAATATTTGTGATTGTTATTTCTTCTTGTTGTATTGCCTTTTTTTTTTTTTTTTTTTCACATGGCCAGACACTGGGAATCAAATCCAGGTCTCTGGAGTGGTAGGTGAGAATTCCGCCACTGAGCTATCGTTGCACTGCCCTGGGTTGGCCTTTGTATTAATATATACTGTCTTTCTTTGTCTCGTATAGGAGTTTTGCATTTAAAGTCTGTGTTGTTCAATGTTAATATAGCTCCCTCAGCTCTTTTTGCTTTACTCTGTGGAAGATCTTTTTCCAATCTTTTGCTGTCAATCTATTTGTGTCTTTGGGTCTAAGGTGAGTCTCTTATAGATAGCATATAGTTGGATCATACTTTTTTATCCATTCTTCCAATCTGTCATTTGATTGGAGAGTTTAATCCATTAATGTTCAGTGTATTAGTGTAAAAGCAAGTACTTACTTCAACAATTTTATCCTTTATTTTTATATGTCACATTTTTACCTTTGTCTCTCTCCCTTTTTTTTTTTACCCTTTTAGTTTTCCTTAGTGATAACATATTCCAGACTTTCCTCCAAGTCTCTCTCCTACCTTTCCTTTCAGCTTGCAGAACTCTGTTTAGTATTTCTTGATGAACTCTCAGTTTCTGTCTATCTGGAATATTTAAAACTCTCCCTCATTTTTGAAGGATAGTTTTGCCAGATAAAGAATTCTTGGGTGGCAGTTTTTCTTTTTAAGTACTTTAAATATATCATACCACTACCTTCTTGCCTCCATGGTTACTTTTCTTTTCTTTTTTTTTTTTAAGAGAAATTCAAGAGCACAGCACAGATAGAGCAGGTAGGTAGAAAATTTATTGAGTACACATCAGAGAAGGAGTATGCAGGCATTGCAAGAGGATCGAGACAAGAGGCCCCTAACATTGGGATCATCTGCTTTTATTGCTTTACTTCACTTACTTCCCTCCCCGTCTTTGTTCGAGGTCCTTCTGCCTGCCTCCCCCTCTCTCCATGGCAGTACCTGCTGCATTTGGGTGCGTTGGTTGGTTTCACCCTTCTCTGTGGATGACTCCCTCAGGTGGGGTCATTCAGCTCCATCATTCTCCATGGAAGACTCATTTAGGTGGGGGTCATTTATCTTCAGATGGGCCAGCTGCCACTGGATGTTTCCCACAAGTGAGTAGCCTCTGGACGGGGTATCTATGCCTGACACGGGCCTTCCAGACCTTGATTAACCACCCTTGCTTAACGGCTCCTTTCACATTATTTTCCTCTCCCCTCTCTCCCTGTTCTAGCCTGCCTTAAATTCCCCCTCAGAGAGTTCTCTCATCCCTTCTTAAAAGGTGCTTAGGAACAACAATCTGTCTTCTGTATCTACTTCTAGTTTGTCGGGGAGGGGGGTGTAGACCTTGCCTGATGGGTCATAGAACTTTCTGGCTATCTTATTAAAGTTAAGAGGGTAGGAGTCCAGAATAGAGGTTCGAAAGGCTGAAAGTCATCACATCAGCATTGGTCTGGTGCGAAAGGCTTCTAGTTTTGTTTCTGCTTTAAAGTTCTTTTTGCTGAATATGAAATTCTGTCTTATAGCTGACCACTTGTACTTTTAGCGAAGACTTAAAATAGTGTAACTGACAAGTACATTTTGTGGTTTAACATAATTTGAACTTTTAACATTATTTAGATCAATATTAGGAGAGAAATAGCTTCTAAATATATGAATACTATTTCACTTATACAAATTCAGCTAACAGGGGATAGAAAATTTCTTTTCATTATTGTAATACTTATTTAGGTAATATGTAAAACTATTTTAGCACTTTACTTTTACAAGGTGAGAGAACAAATACTTCGTAAGAGTTTTCCTTTAAGAGTGAGAAGACATGTTTTTTGAAATAAAGGATGAAGTTGACATAAACATAAAGATATTATTCTGATATGATATAAATTTTTTATCCTTTAGACAGAGTACTCAAATGTTTAAGAACTTTTTATTAAGAACATTTTAACAGAGCGCAACACTGATGAGGACAAACAGGATTTATTTTTATAAACTCTCTATAACTTCTTGTAGTCAGCAGTGACTACAAACAAAACTTAGTTTCTTCAATTTCTACAACTTTCCACATCTATTCTAGTTTGCTAGCTGCTGGAATGTGATATACCACAAATGGAATGGCTTTTAAAAGGGGGAATTTATTAAGTTGCAAGTTTACTGTTCTAGGCCATGAAATTGTCTAAATTAAAGCAAGTCTATAGAAATGTCCAAATTAAGGCATCAACAAGAGGTTGCCTTCACTCAGAAAAGTCGATGAAGTTCAGGATTTCTCTCTCATCTGGAAAAGCACATGGTGAACATGGTGACGTTTGCTAGCTGCCTCTCCACGCTTCTTGTTTCATGAAGCTCTCCCAGGGGCATTTTCCTTCTTCATTTCCAAAGGTCTCTGGCTGGTGGGCTCTCTGTTTCATGAATCTGTTGTGGCTCTGCTCTCTCGGAATCTCAAGCTATTTCCAAAATGCTTCTTCTTTTAAAGGATTCTAGTAAACTAATCAAGACCCACTGGAATGGGTAGAGTCACATCTCCCTCTAATCCAAGGTTAATACCCACAATTGGGTGAGTCACAACTCCATGGAGATAATCTAATCAAGTTTCCAACATATGGTACTGAATAGGGTTTAAAAGAAATGGTTGCTCCCACAAGATTGGATCAAGATTAAAACCTGGCTTTTCTAGGGTACATCATCCTTTCAAACCAGCACAACATCCATTCAGGACTTGTAGTCAATGACTACAAAATTCTCTTTCTTAAACTTTACTGTTACTTTCCATATCCATTCACTTAGCATGATTACAATAAACAAAATTCACCTATATTAGGAATTAGTTGACATATTGCAAATGTAACATATTCTAAGACTGTGCTCTGAGGCAGTTGGAGGCCAGAAAGGTCTGCTGCTAAAGTATTTTTAAAGATATAGGGATTATTTTGAAACCCTTGGGGCAGTACTGTCTAAGTAAGTAGGGTGGGAATCTTATTTTTAAGTTCCTACATTTAACAGCAAATAGTTATTGAGAGGGTGAAGAGGGATACAAAAATGCATTTTTAAGATTTAGGACTGAAAACTTGTATGCAGTCAGGAACTATTCATGATCTAGCCATGGGATGCTTTCATCCCATACAGACAGGTGTATTTGCTTAAGTATCTTCTCTGGGATGCTCAGAGGCTTCGACCTAGTAGGGGCCTTAGGGTAACTAAGGGGGTAAATACTAGATGGGTTTACTAGTCTTATGGCGGCTCCCAGGGAGTGAAAAGGATCTTTCTAGAAGGTATAGGGCATTTTGATACTACCAAGAACTGACGATTTTAAAGTATGTTGCCAATTCAACAAAGCAGGGCTGAGTGAAGGTCTTAGCTATTGCCTTTGTATTTACTACTACCATGGGACAGTTGCATGGGGATAATGGACCTGAGTGACAGGTCAAAACAGAACAAATGTATTAATTTAAAAATTTTCCACTATTAATTTAAAAATCAAGAGTGTACGGGTGGTTCAGTGGAAGAATGCTTGCCTTCTATGCAGGAGACCTGGGTTCGATTCCTGGACCATGTCCCACCACCACCACCACCACCATCCCAAAAAAGAGAAAACTAATTGCCTTACCTTCCATGTCGAAGGTCACCTGGGGCTTGTCAAAATCAGTGTTCTTCAGTGATGTCTAGAGAGCAACTAGCAGCCCCGGGGCTCCGGTCTTTCTTAGGAGCAGTAACTAAGGCCTTCAGGTGGGCCCCAACTCTCCTTTGGGATTTAGTATACACCCGAGCCCAGTATCCAGGTTTCCTGCACCTAGGGCAATGCCCAGTTCTCCATCTTTCCACATTTATAGCAGGCTCTGCTGGCTTCTGCCCCAAGTGGCCCTGAACAGGCTGTTTGCCATTCATGACAAACACTATGAGCCAAGTTTTGTTCCTTTCTCTCCTTACCTTTTCCTTCTCTACAGCCCTGTCCTGAGTATTAAAAACAGAAAAAGCAGAGTTCTTGAGATCATTCCTAGGAGGGATTGTGGCCCAGAGGCCAGTTTCTGAAGTTTCTTCCTAATAGTGGGAGCTGATTTTATTAAAACCTAATAAAATAGGTTTTAAGCATTATTTGCCCTTCTGGGGAGTCAAGGTCAACTTGGGTTTACTTTTTATAGCCTCCACCAGCCTTCCCTGAATTAGAGCAGAGTTTTCCTTATCCTTTTGAGTTAAGCTCTGTGACATATTATGATTTATAAGTTTGATGGTATACTTTTTCATTCATTCTATTAGACTAGTTATCATGTGATTTCTGACCTTCAAGTTTGTCTGACTCCTCTGGTAGTTCCAATGTGGGTCAGCATTTGGAACTGCTACTGCCCCTATTGCATATTGGACATTCTGGTGGCCTGCAAGTTGTTTTGCATGGACTTGTGCTTCAATCCAAATTCAACACTTTTCCTCAGAAGTACAACAAGAGGAAAGAATGACTTGCACATCCCTCCAGGTAAATTTGTAGATTAATACTAGATTTAAAAATTCCTTTATGAATTTTGAGAGGTCCTCCTGGGCATGACATAATTTGCATGAGCTCCTCATGGATTTATGCTGATATAAGGTCATAAAAAGCTGTACATAAGGAATTTTGTGCCACTTTTACTACTTTTTACAAAATAGATTTTTACAAAATAGGATAGGTTTATAACTGACTGTTCTATTTCTGATCAACACTGGCTGTCTTCTAGGCAATATTGTGGCCAGATAGTGTTGCAGTAGAAAATAAACTCTTTCCTTTTTAGCTCTGTGTTGGAAAGATTATTCCAATTTTGTAGCAGGCAACCCAGTAGTCTGTCAGCTGGAATACTAGAAGCACCGTCCATTTTGTCTCTCAAAGGCTAAACTCACATCAATCAGGATAGTTGGAGCTTTCACCTATCCTGCAAACCTCACTTATGGTTTTCAGGGGGAGACGCTCCCACTGGAATATACTCAGTTCACTGGGAGGCGACTCCCAGTCTTGAAGGTTGGAGAAGAGAAGTGACTCCTGGCTGGCTCACCAAAATATGTTGCTGGATTTCAGCTTCCAGGTTCTTGGCTGTGCTGTGAGAAAGAATTCAAGAGCACACCACAGACAGAGCAAGTAGGTAGAAAATTTACTGAGTACACATGCAGAGAAGGAGCATGCAAGCACTTTCACAAGAGGATAGAGGCAAGTGGCTACCTCCATGGTTTCTGATGAGAAATTGGCATTTAGTCTCATTGTGGTCCCCTTGTATGTGATGAATCATTTTTCTCTAGTGCTTTCAGGATTCTCTCTTTATCTTTGGCATTTGACATTCTGATTAATATGTCTCTCAGAGTCGTCTATTAGGATTTATTCTATTTGGAGTACGTTGTGCTTCTTGGACATTATATTTATGTCTTTCATAAGAGTTAGGAAATTTTCATCCATTATTTCCTCAAATATTCTCTTTCCTTTCCCTTCTGTTCTCCTTCTGGGCCACCCATGGAACATATGTGTGTGTGCTTCGTGCTTCCATTCAAGTCCCTGAGTCCCTGCTCAAAATTTTCCATCCTAATGTCTATCAGTTCTTTTTTCTGTACAACTTCAATTATCCTATCTTCTAGTTTGCTGAGTCTTTCTTCTGCCTGTTCAAATCTGCTGTTGTATGCATTTAGTATATTTTAATCATTCTATTGTGTCTTTCATTCTCATGATTTCTGTTATGTTTCTTTTTATATTTTCAAAGTCTTCTTTATGCTCATCCAGTGTCTTCTTAATATACTAGATCTCCTTAACCATATTTTCCTTCATCTCCTTGAATTGATTTTTTCCATTTGTTTGAATTAATTAGTTCTTCAAAATTCTGTGTCTCCTCCAAAGTTTTGATTCGTTTCTTTAGCTGGTCTATATCAACCTCTTTGTTGGTACGGCTTGTACATCAGACTATGGGATGAATTTACTCAGATTGTCAGTTTCTCTTTCTTGCCTAGGGTTTTATTGTTAATTGATTGGCTTTGTGTTAATCCTCTTCTTTGACACTTAGTTCAACTTATTCTAGACCTTAGAATTGCCCATGTTTAACTGATAAGATTCTTTTTAGCTCTTCTTTTGACTCTTGCCAGTTCTTCACCACAATTTGTCAGCATCTTCCCCTTGCTCTTCCATGGATGCTGCACAGTGTTCTTCTCACCTCCTGAGCCCCAGAACAGTTGATTCAGACATTTCCTGCCTGTTTACTAGCTGTTTCGGAGGAGGAGTGAGTCCTGGAACTCCTTACTCTGCAATCTTCCCTGAAAGTTCCCCCAGATAATTCCTGGTAGAGTCTTCTTATATGCCACTAAGGGTAATGAACTCTCCTACCTTATGTGGCCCAGCCCAAGGCTCTTGGTTTTGTCACTGATTGAGTTTTGACCAAACCTTTAGTCAATTCAATGAGGAAAGGAAAGTCTTTTAAAATAAATATTCCTTGAAAAAAGTGGAGACCAATTTGAAGAAAAAAGCTCAACTTATACATCATTTCATACATAAAAATTAATTTGAGATGAATTGTAGCTCTAAGTGTTAAGAATTAAGCCTCTAGAAGAAAATGTAGAAGAATATATTGCAAACTGGGTATAGGCAAATATTTCATAGGACACATAAAAGTAAAAAATAGATTAATTGTACTTCATCAAAATTTAAAAGTTACCATTAAGAAATGAATAGGCAAACCATAGATTGGGAAACATTTGCAAAATGCATATCTGACAAAGGACTTCTCCTCAGATATATAAACAACTTCTACATTCAACAACCTAATAAAAACATGGGCAAAAGATTGAACAGGTAAAAAAGATACATGGTTGTTTGAAATGCACAAGAAAAGGCAGTCAACATCATCGGTCATCATAAAAATGCAAATTAAAAGCACAAGGAGAAACTATTTCCCTCCCACTAGAATGGCAAAAGTAATAAATACTGATGTTATTAAATGTTGAAGAGGATATGGAAACAAAACTGTCCCACTTTTTTGGTAGGAGTGTCAAATGGTACGACAATTTTGGCAAATTGCTTAGAAGTTCCTTTAAAAAATTAATTATATGTCTTCCCAATGACCCAACATTTCTACTCTCATGTGTTTAACCAACATAAATTAAAACAGATATCTACCAAAGACTTGAATGAGAATATTAATAGAAAATTTATTAATAGTATTCAGAGACTGGAATCAATACAAATCTCCATCAATAGGTGACTGGATTGTGCTATATGCCTACAAAAGAATGCTCTTCAGCGATAAAAAAGAATGAACTGTTGATACACACAAAATGGACATATCTCAAAAACATGTTAAGTAAAGGAAGTCATGCAAAAAAGAGTACATACTACACTATTTATATGAAGTTCAAGAATTAGCATGATGATAGAAATTTGATCAACCTGAGGGACAAGGGATGGGTGGTGAAGGTTGTTGACTGCCAAAGGTGACTGGGAGTAAAGGAAATGTCCTGTGTCTTTTTATGGATAGTAGTCACATTGGTTATAAAACCTAAACTGGATCACTTCACTCTCCCCTTTGATGGCTATGATTGCCCTTGGATATAATCTAAATGCTTATTTGTTTCTTTCATTTGCACTTACAACAACTTGAAATTATTTTATTTATTTAGCTATTTCCTATGAGTGTTTTCCCCCTTTGATTGAGTCTATCCCTGCCATTCCAATGCATGCTTCTGAGAGAAGGGACTGGGTCTGTTTTCTTCATTATTGCATCTCCAGTGCTAGTTTAGTGAAAGATCTATAGCTTCCCATTACATTTTACCTTCTTTCTTTTCCACCCCTTAAGGAACTGAAATTAACCCAATGAGTATGAATTGGAGGTTGATAACACACATTGTTCTCCCTAGGTTTAACTTAGCAGTATTTTTTATTTGGCTTTTATTACATCCATGTTGTGTCCAATGATGGAATATGATGTCCAGGTAATGGGATTGGAGTTTCTGCCAATTTAGTAGCAGGAAGTTTACAGCATTCCTAACACTGGTAGTTTGTCAAAATGCAGATTTCTCATATTGTAGGTCGAGTCCTGGTTTAGATTTCTCATGACAAGAGATCATTAAATGCCAATGAATGTAAAAGAGTGTTCAAAATATGGTAGAGTTGACTATGTCCTTTAGTTGGAGTGAATTAGCTTGATCATCTTAACAATGGGTACCTACAAAATGACACTCAATGTATCATAGAGAAAGCATCTACCATCTGTTCAGTGTATACGTTTCTAGACTCTCAATCAATTTAACAGCACAAGAGAGCCATGGCCATGCTTACGAAATGAGGGCCTACATTTCTGTGAAGACATAAGCAAGAAAGGGGACATAAGTACATTTTCCATTCTTTATACAAAATAAGCATTAAGTAACTGTTAATGAGTAGAATCACCAAATACTTTTTACACAGTAATAGTTCCCTTAAAATTGGATGGGTGAAAGCCAGGGTATGGTAGTTAGTTAAATATTTCCTTCATATAAAATCCATATTTCAGAAAAGAAGGGTTAACACAAAGCCAATCTTATCAGTCAGGATGAGCTGAGTCTATGTTATGGAAACAAACAACTCTCAGATCTTTAGTGGCAGAAGGTTCATTTCTATTCATGTTCCATGAACATCAAGAATCATCTTGGGGCTCTGCTCCATGTTGTCTTATCTCTGGGGCTAAGGAAGATGAAATGGCCATCAGCAGACACATTGCTGATTGACCCAACAGGAAGAAAAAGAGTGAGTGGTACATTTTTTATGGCACTCAAACTTTCTCTCCAGAAGTGATATACATTTCTTGACTTAAATTTCACTAGCCAAAGTGAGTCATAAGGCCACGTCTAACACTGAGAAGTCCAGTGGATAGGGCAGTGTGATCCTACCATCTTCCTGGAAAGAGCAGAGCTGAAAATACTGGATAAACTGAATTAATGTCCAGCATCCTTATGAAAGTTTGAAATTCTCTAGGACCATCAGCACTGCCGCTACCACCACCATCACATCACTCCTGCTGAACTAGTTCAAATGTATCGAATTATTACTACATGCCAAGTTCCTGCTTTCTTCATTAGCTCCTTTTACTCATAGTGATTCTATTCTATAGAAACTATTGTGATTTGCATTTGTCTAAGAAACAAAGACTTAGAGAGGCAAGTATTTAGGCTGATGTAGTAAGGGAAAGAGCCAAGACTTGAACCAGTTATATCTGATTCTAGAACTGTGCTCTAAACCATCATGCAACATTTCCTTTCTAGCCTTGTTGGACTGTATTTGTAATTTATACTGAGGACTGACATCTCTAAGGCAATTTTAAGACATTCTCAAATCCAATCAGGGCTATGCAAATGTCAGATATTTGATACAGGTTTAGTTACATCTCAGCACATCTGCCTGGCTTTTTCTAAGCCCTAAGGATTATATCTCCATTCTCTTTGAGAGCCTGAGAGTTTTCACTTCTTCTGCCACAGGCTGGGTAGATAATAAAGAGTAGGCATCTGAGAAAAGGGAGAAATGGTGACTGAAAGAGAAGGTCCTAACCTGGTCAATATTGTTCACTCTTTTCATGAGATCTTGTATTACTGATTGTAGAGTGTTACACTTCTTCCCACAGCTAACACTCAGAAACCCATAGCCTGGAACTTGGGTTTTAGAATTTGCTTTCTGTGACTTCTGAACCTCAGAAACAGCCTTGTATTGATGTCTTCTTTTAAAATTTCTCACCCTAATTTTTTTAAGAACCTGAAAAGCTTCTTTGGCATCCTAATTTAGGCCATTAATCCCCATAGATTTGAGCCTCTTGTTGAGAAGTTAATACTCAAATTTGAATGTTTGGCCTTCTTTATCCTTCACTGGAAACTTTTTGCTGTATCTGTACTGTACAATTTTATCTTAATTGCATTTGCTGTACACTAAGTTGTCAAGGCAGTTGAGAAATGTCCAGGGGTCAGATGGCACCTGGTCTGAGTAGGTAGATCAACTCCTTTTTTCTCCTGTAACTCCTTGAGGCCCAGCTGGCACCTCAGATGGAGCTGCTTCTCTATCAATGAGTCTAATAGCCTGAAGGACTATCATTCTGGCATGATTGACCTGGTACTTAAAAGCAGTTCCTAGAAGTTCTGCAGAATTTCTGGTTCACATTTAGTCTTTAGAGATTGCTAAGTCTGGCTTCCAAGGAAGCTCGGGTCCTCCTGGAACAATGCTGCTGCCACATTTACAGTACTATGAATCCTCAGTGAGTTCACCTTAGAAATATTAATGGCACATGATTCATCCACCTCCTACATTGTCCATTAGCTACACTGATAATGTAAAGATCAGTCTACTAGGCAGCGGGATGAGTTAAATAAAGGCTTAAGATCTTAGATATGCCCTAGAGGATTTTAATTTGGCAACATTAAATACAATTAAGCCATTGCATGTATATATATATATATATATATATATATATAGACAAGACTAAAATAGTTTTTAGAACTGTTGTGTCTAGAGCTTGGAAGGGATTAGGCAAATTTGTCAACTAGCATTTACTAGTAAGCAGCAGTTCACATAAGACCAGTGCAAAGAGGAGCCAACCACTGATCTGTCCTGGACCCCAAGGATGCTGTCCATAAGCTCACTGGATAAAATCTTTTTTATATTCTTTGTCATCTGGTCTCTGTCTCCAGTTCAATGATAAACATGGCTATCAGGATGCTTTCCCCTGCTTTCAAGAATCCTTGAACAGTTGAGTCACATATCTCTTCTGTTGTATGTATATATGATTGTGTATCTGTTGCTAATCACATTTTAATCACATTTTACCTGTCTGCAATTTGGGGAGCCCTCTGTTGCCAACTTCAGGTGACACTCTTAAGGGTGCATCTAAGTTCATTGTCCACCTCCTGACTTCCAACTACAGAATATGCATTTCTTTGCCTAATGGCTTTCTATTTATATTTTGCTATCCACATAAGAACTAACACCCCCTTCCACCCACCCCTCAGCCCTCAATCCATAACAGAAGAGACTTGGTGTGTAAATACCCCAGTTCCTTTGCATTTTAGATGGGATAACTCTGTCTAATTTTCAGTCACTGACGATGACATCTGGCTGATAACATGCTCTTTTATTGGCTCCCTGCCCTTCCATGACTCCTTCCCTCCATCCCCTGCAGTGCTCCTTCTCTCACCAAGTAGACCACTTGCTCACTTATCCTTGTCTCATGATCTGCTTCTGGAAGAACCCTAAGATAACCAATCAAGAGTGAATGCTAACAAGTGGATATTGGGTGATTTCCTGAAGACTTATGTTTTGAATGGTTTGGTAGAGTGAAAGGGGTGAGCATTTGTGAAGTTTAAGTTTTCTTCACTAAAAAAAACAGTGGAGATGTGAGTCAGAGGCAAAAATCTCTCTGCAAAGCAGCCTAAAGAAGCTGCACCTGCTTCCTTTGAAAGTTAGAGCAGCACATGAATAGAAGACAGGCTGACCAGAAGCTGGGATGGGGGTGGTGTGGGAGTGCAGGCAGGGGAAGGGGGTAGAGAACAGTCATTTGTGCTAGGTGCATAGCACAATCTCTGTAAGTGTTGAGGCCTCAGAGCAATTTTGAAGCTTCCGTTTGTCATTTGTTTCCCCTCCGGTGAGACAGAAGCCACTACTGTTTTGTTTTGAAGCATTTTGTGCTATGCACAGGTGTACCTCATTCCATGTATGGCTCTCCGTACTCTCTCAGCCCAACTGCAAACGCATCTTTCACAACATCCCAACACAGTTGTCACTCACCCAGAGTGTTTACTACCACCGGAGTTTTGTTTAGGGAATGCTCTTCCGACTCTCCTAGCTCCATCTGCCCAAGGATTTGCTTCAGAGTGTAGATATTTTTCTAGAAATTTGCATTTCCCCTGAATGTCTGATAACATGTTTTCAGTCTCTATTCTTGATTATCTTTCCCATGTGATGGTAGTGTTGTATAATGGGCTCTGTGTTGGAAATCCCTTACAGTTTTGGGGACAGGATTATCATTTCTCTTTTGGCATCTTAAGTTTAACACACAAACACACACAGTCCTTGATTTTCTCCCCTCTGCATTTTCTTGCATGCCAAAGCTAAGGATAAGCTTGATTTAATTTTCCATCTTCATAACCCATATCTAGTCTTGATTTCACCCCCCTTGATTTCATCTCCTAAATGAATTAATCTCTTGTGTCTATTCATTTCACTTCATGTTTACTACCCATTACTCCTAACTGATCTCTTGCTTTTTTCTTTCCGCCTTCAATCTTTTCTCCACAATGTAGTCAGGCTGATCACATCAAAATATCAATAGGATCATTTCAGTTCCCCCATTAAAGATTTTCAGTGGATTTCAAGTCCCTTTCATTTAAGTCCCAAACTCTAACTTGGACTGCCCACATCCATCCTGCTTACCTCTTCAGTCATCTCTTACATCCTCCCCTGCCACTTTCTTTGTTCCCCACCTTTCACTCCCCATCTCTTTGTCTTTAAGCTCAACAGCTCCTCTCTCTTGCTCATGTCATTGCCCCAGTATAGGATATTCCTCTGGCCCCCATTTACTTGCCTCATTTGTACCTCATACTTTAGGCTTCACTTACTATTTCCTCAGGGGCTCTTCCCTGATTTGTAAACTAGATCAGGGCCCTTATTCTTTGTCACACTTTCACCTTCATTATGCCTATCACATTTCATTATTTTTATTTCATTGTGTGTCTTCTTAGCTAAACTACAAACTCTATAAGGACAGCAATAAGCCCATCTTGCTTATTATTGTATTTCCAGTGCCTAGAATAGTGTTTGGCATAGAGTTAATGAATTTAATAGCTTCAAATATATTTCTGTGTACTACGAAGAGGAGAGGGGGCATTGTAAAAAATCCTAACTGGGCATTTCTGGTCCAATCCCTGTTAGTACCATCTGGGTTTTCTTTACCTAGTCAAGATTGGCTAAGGTTTCATCTGTAAAGAAGCTGAACTAGATGATTGCAGGTATTTCTTTCAGCTCTTGCATTCTATGGGTTTTTATATACTTTCGCATATTTTAAATGATCTAATATAACCTTATTATGTGTAGAACCCAATGTTGAATCTGAATAAATATTTCAGTATAGTTGTTTATATTATGGATGCCTTTTGTTTTATTGACTCTCATCTCTATTTGGCCTTTACATCAGAAGATGGGAAAGATAATTTAACAGTTTTAGAAGTAATTTTGACACATTAATGAGGGTTTTGTGTCCTTTCTGCCCCTCTTTCTAAAGTTGTTTCCAATGACTGGGAGTGAATACCGTAATATGGAGATCAGTTCTTATAACTAACCTATAAGTGTATTAGCCTCCTTAGCTGTCATCCAACTTCCTCCTTATGTCTCTTCTTTCATTAAGTATGATGTTGTATCACCTACTAGTCCTTTTCTGAAAAGTGTGCACATCTTTTTGCATTTGTACAATTATAAACAGATGACTCTGTAATCTAATTAGTATAGCCCATGCAAATAGCAAAATATTTCATAGATGCAAAGATGAGAGAGGGATGTGCCTAGAAAAAACTTACTGAATACTTATTAAGTGCCCAAGGTATTGTCTATCCAGGTATTTAACTTCATTCTCAGAGCCACACGCCAAAATAGATTATAACCCCATTTTTCTGTTGGGAAAACTGAGATACACTGAGGTTAATTTGACCAAAATCTCATATATGATTAGCAATAGAGCAGGAATTCAAGAGTTCATGGATTTAAGACTTCATGCTTCTGAAGAGCAAGCATTAGTTTGCTTTTGATGGCCTCTGAATTTCTGATCAATAATTATTGGCTATATGAATGAATGAGTGAGTAAATGATTGACATGCAAAGCAGTCTTTTCCCTTTCACCTGGGGCAAATTCAGGAGCAAGAAGCAAAGTGAATCTTCAGGCACCTTTCTAAGCTTTGCCCGAGGTTTCTACTCCTTGGGTTCTAATAATCAAGGTGAAACATGCCAGCATCTTAGCAGCCAGCACCAATGTAGACTGACACAAGGTTTCAGCTCCTCATTTGCTTTAATCCAAGAGAGCCAACATTATAAGTGTAAAACCAAAGGGCAAGCTGTTGTCTGCCTTTTAATGAACATAGCTTCCTAAAATGGCAAAAGCTAGTTGATTCTCTTCTTTTCTTATACAGGTGCTGTTCTTGGCACGTGGTTAATCATCGATGATCAGAGGATCCAATGACTGGAACTAAAGACAAGTGGCAGATAGGGCAAAAGAGATGCCATTAGGGCCCAAAAAGCACAAGGCTTATATTTATGCACTGGCAAATGGGATCTATGTGTGGAACACTAGAGTAGCATTGTCCTATTTACAAATTGTGCATTCCCCATTTTGGAGTTCTTCTTGTCTTCTCTTCCTTCCAAGGCTGTCCTTGATAACCACTTTGAACTCTATTAAAAATGTTAGGGGAGGAAAACACATGGTGATTTGCCCCAGGGCCCTCACCAGGTCCTGAGAACACCAATATCTCACCTTTATTGCATCATCCTGTGCTAATATTGGATGGGATGGTGTTAATTTTCTATTTCTTTGTTTGAAGAGATTCTGGAAGAACCACTAAGGAGTATTTACAGGATAATTATGTCACAATATGCAGTTCTTAATTTATTGATTCTCTGCAAGCCTTCTTTTACTTTAACTGCTATTTTTTTCCTTCTGCTTCCATGAGAATTAGAGTCATTTGATTTGTTGTTGGTTTTAATCTAGCTTATTATTAGCAAGGTTATTATTTGCAGTCTAAGGAATGGTTAAGATTCTACCAGCAGTTTTTGTACAAATAGTGGACACAATACCTCTTCATTATTTCTAGTGAACTCTCAAATACTCTTTTCGTAGCACTGCCAGGGCATTCATTTTTATGGATATCAGTGATCATTTAAAAAGCAATTCAAGGGTATTGAAGAGCAGACTTCATACTGTAAAAATTTGACAAGCTTTATCACATAGAATAAAATAGTAACTATATTTTTTTAATCCACTGCTGTTACTGCAGATTTTTTAAATAATTGTAATAAGCACTCTTCTTAGTTGACCCATGAATTATTTGGTTCTGTTGCTGAAATGTCAAGCAGTCAAGTAAGAAAAGGCATACAATTTAACTAACAAACCTATTCCCAGAGCAATGCAGATGGAGTTTCTACTTCTTCCCTTGAGAAACTACTTTGTAATCCAATAGTTCTCAGAGCCAGGAAATTTTTTTCTTGACATTCAACCTAAAATTTCCCTTACCTGAGATCATCTCATTATGCCTAAAAAAAAAAAAAAAAAACACCAGCAGCTGGCTTAAAAATTTATCCCCTGAATTGGTATAAACTCTCCTCTATTTATACCTTTATTCTTAATAACTGACATATAAATTTATGTTGCTGATTTCTGTGATCTCACTCATTTTTTTTTTCATCATAAGCCTCTTCTTTCCCGTGAGTAATCAGTGCTCTAGATGTTTTTTTTTATGGCTAATTATTTTCATGCAAGTCTTTATTTTACTATTTATCTACCCATTTTCATGCAAGTCTTTATTTTACTACTTCTCTACTACTTATCTACTGGATAAGGGGGGTATTAGTAACAAAGTTTTTACCATCACATGGTCTCAAGATAAAAGCTATATAGTTATGGAGTCATTATCAAAGATCAAAGCTACTGGGTTACAATTCAACAATTTGAGGTATTTCCTTCTGGCTGTTCTAATACACTAGAATCTAAAAAAGCAATATCTATAAAATGATTTAATAGTCATAATCATTTGTTAAATACTAACTGATCTGTTACAACTTCTCCCTCTCATTTGATCATTCTTTCAATCTTCAGGGATATTTGGGCAATGACCATTCTAACTTCTTCATGCTGAAAAGGGGTGTTGACATTATAGGGTAGAGGAGTGTAACTGATCTTGGAAAGACTGGTAACTGGGTTCCAAGGCTTATCTGGCATAGAAACAATCTGGAGGTTTTAACATTTCTGAAAAAATAAACTTAATTAGTAAAACTATTATAGAGTCTCAGATAGAGCCCAGGGCATTCTTTAGGTTTTTCAGGAAGACTGTTGGTTGGGCTTGGCATACCTGTGGCATTTTGCAATATCTGGATGAAGCTTGCAAAAGAGTGACCTCCAGAATGACCTCTCAACTCTACTTGAAATCTCTTAGCCACAGAGACCTTATTTTGTTTCATTACTTTTACACCTTTTGGTGAAGAAGGCATTGTCAATCCCATGATTCCAGGGCCAGGCCCATCACTGGAAGTTATGTTCCACGTTGCCAAGGAGACTTACACTCCTGGAGGTCATGTCCTATGTAGGGGGAAGGTTAGTGAGTTTATTTGCAGAGTTTGGCTTATAGAGATCGAGGCCACATCTGAGCAACAAAAGAGGTTCTCTAGGATGACTCTTAGGCATAATTATAAGTAGGCTTGGCTTTGCCATTACAGAACTAAGTTTCATAAGGACAAACTTCAAGATAAAGGGCTTGGCTTATTAAATTGGGAGTCCCAAGTCTTGAAAGAATATCAGGATATTTCTAGGTGGGAAGTTTAACAGTTCCACTTTTTTTTCTCCAGTCCCTCAAGGGACTTTGCAAATACTTTTTAAAATTTTCTACCCCAAATACTCTGGAATATATCAGGGTATTACATTAATTTTTACAGAATAATAATTCCCTATTCTAGACTCCATATAATTAGGTTATTTAAATAAAATGGCCAGACACATTAATTTAGGAGTGTGCTATAGAAAATTTAAATTTTGAACAAAATATACATCTCTTCCTTTGGCCTCACACAGAAATTGAAATTTTAAAATACAGACAATATCATCCTTTATCCTGTATTCTGATTTACCTTAGTTCTAACCAGATCAACTTCTATATGTCAGTTTGGAATTTGATCTCTTTTTCAGTTTCTCTAACAGTTACTGTATAGAGTAATGCTGACTTTCAGAGCTGCAGAATTGTAACTCTGAGTATTAGGCATCACAAAGATACCCAAAGTTCCAGGGAAATGCCAGATTATACACAAGGAGCACAGCATCTCAGAATTTAGAAATAACAATTAAAACTCAGAAATAAATGTGATTGCTATAAGAGATTACAATCTAGGCCCTAATTTTCTTATAAACATTTTCTAAATGAGACCATACTATATTTGCTCCTTTGTTTCTGGCTTATGTTGCTTAAAATAATGTCCTCAAGGTTCATTTATCTCATTGCATGCCCATGATTTCATTCCTTTTTATGGCTATACAATATTCCATCATACGTATATACCACAGTTTGCCCTTCCATTCATCAGTCAATGGGTCCTTTGACCACCCCCATCCATTGGCAATCATGAATAATGCCGCCATAAACATCAGTGTGCAAATGTCTACTCATGTCCCGGCTTTCAGTTCTTCCAAGTGTGTTCCTAGTAACAGTATTGTATAATCACATGGTGACCCTATATTTAGCCTCTGGATATGCTACATTGTCCTCCAGAGGGGCTGCACCATTCTACTTCCCTACCAACATTAAATAGCTATATCTCTTTTGTATCTTCTCCAGCATTTGTATCTTTCTGTTATATATTTATTTATTTTGAATCTGCAGAATTGAGTGAGATATATTCACATACCATATATTCTATCCAAAATATACAATCAACGTCTCATAATATCTTCACTTAGATGTACAATCATTAGCACTTTCAATTTTAGAAAATTTTCATTGCTCCAAAGAGAAAAATAACAGATAAACACATGCACACACAAAACCTAAAACACCCCATATCCCTTATCTCTGTCCCCCCCCCCAATTATTTACCCTGGTTTTGTGGTGGTACTAGTAAGGTATTACTGTTAAATATAGTTCATAGCATGCAATAGGTAATTTTTCCCCATATACCACTCTATTATTAACTCTTTGTACAAGTGTAATGCATTTGTAATAGTTTATACAAGAACTTATTTATATTTGTAGTGTTAATTGGTGAGATACATGACTTTTAAATGCTTTTCAATCAAATTCACCTTCAATACAGTGCTATTATTTATAATTCTTATAGCTGATTTTTTTGTTGTTGTTCTTTTTTTATTGTGAAGAATAACATATATACAAAAAGCAATAAATTTCAAAGCACACCGCAATAATTAGTTGTAGAACAGATTTCACAGTTTGGTATGGGTTATGATCCCACAATTTTAGGTTTTTATTTCTAGCTGTTCTAAGATACTGGAGACTAAAAAAATCAATATAATGATTCAGCAATCATATTTATTTGTTAAATCCTACCTTCTCTGTATAACTCCACCATGACTTTTGATCTTTCTCCCAATCTCTAGGGGTATTTGGGCTATGCCCATTCTAACTTTTTCATATTGGAAGGGGCTGTCGATAATATGCAGTAGGGGGATGGAATTAGCTGAGGTTCTGGAGAAGCTGACCCCTCTGCATTTAAGGACTTATCTGGTCCAGAGACACATCTGGAGGTTGTAGATTTCTAGAAAGTTACCCTAGTACATGGAACCCTTGTGGAATTTTATATAATGCCTTAGGTATTCTTTGGGATTGGCAGGAATGGTTTTGGTTGGGGGTTGACATGCTATGATAGGTAGCAATGTCTAACTGAAGTTTGATTAAGAGTGACATCCAGAGTAGCCTCTCGACTCTATTTGAACTCTCTCAGCTACTGATACTTTATTAGTTACACTTCTTTTCCCCCTTTTGGTCAGGATGGCATTGTTGATCCCATGGTGCCAGGGCCAGGCTCATCCCACTCTTATGGCTGATTTTTAATGCCTTGTTTATTATATCATAAGCAAGTAATTTAAGGCTATTCTTTGAGTAACCGTGTCATAACTAAATTTATCATCCTGGTTCTCAACAATTAAGACTAATCACCACTATCCACTACTAGATTGTGTGGCCATATAAGCTAACTATGCACATGGCCCAAACCATAGCACAACCCTTTCATGGGGCAGTTATTGCAACTGAGCTCTCTTTCCTCCCTTCCTTCCTCCTACCTCCTCTCCCTTTCCTTGCTTCTTCCCTTTCTTCCTCTGTCCTTCCCAACATTCTCTTTTTTCCTTCTTTCCTACTTTATATTCACTTTTTTAGTGCAATTTTATTGATATATATTATATATTCACATACCATATAATCATTGAAAGTATATAGTCAGTGGTTCACAGTATCATCATATAGCTGTGTATTCATCATCACAACAGATTTTTAAAATCATTTTTACTACTTAAAAAAATAATAAAAATAAAGGTAAAAATGAACCCTCAAAACATCCTATACTCCCATGCCCCTATTATTTGTTTGGTTTTTGCCATTATTTTCTTACTCATTTGTCTATACACTGGATAAAAGGAGTGTTGGTCATAAGGTTTTCACAATCACACAGTCAAACCTTGAGCAATATACTTATATAATCATCTTCAAGAATCAAGGCTACTGGATTACAGTTCAGCAATTTCAGATATTTCCCTCTAGCTACTCCAACACACCAAAAGCTGAAAAGGGATGTCTATATACTGCATAAGAATAATCTCCAGAATTACCTCTCAACTGTATTTGAGATCTCTCAGCTACTGAATCTTTGTTTTATTTATCTTCTTCCTTTTGGTCAAGAAGTCTTTCTCAGTCCCATGATGCCAGGGCCAGACTCATGCCTAGGATTCATGTCCCAAGTTGCCAGGGAGATTTACACCCCTGGGAGTCATGTCCCATGTAGGAGATGAGGGCAGTGAGTTCACCTGCAGAGTTGGTTTAGGGAGAGGCCACATCTGAGCAACAAAAGAGGTTCTCTGGGGATGACTCTTTGGCATAATCATAAGTAGGCTTAGCTTCTCCTTTGCAGGAATAAATTTCATAACTGCAAGCCTCGAGATCAAGGGCCTGGCCCATCAGCTTGGTAGTCCCAGTGCTTGCAAGAATAGCAGGTCTTCCCCAGGTGGGGGAGTTTAATTAATTTCCACCTTTTTTCCCCAGTTCCTTAAGGGGACCATGCAGATATTTTTTTTTATCTTCTTCCCAGATTACTCTGGGATATATCAAGATATCACTGTACCCTGTAGAAACCAATAAGCCCTGACTCCCTATTCAAGGTTCAATGTAATTGTGGTGTTCACATAAGCTGACCACACAAGTTAAATTAAATATTGTGCTGCTGAAAATATAAATTTTGCATCAAATAACCATCTCTTCCTTTCATTTCACATGGAAGTTGAAAAGGTTGCTTTTTAATAAGCTAGTCTGTTAGATGGCTTTTCTTTCTTCTCTTCTTAAATTGATTGTCAGGCTACCAATAACATCTCATTCATTTTCCATCATGATTTTTAGTACAGAAATCTCTTACTAGGTAGAAAATGTGTTTTGACCTGATATAGATATAGCTTGTTGTTTATAGGATCCAGTTTTCCTCAGCTGTATCAAAGCAGAAAAAAGAAGAATCAGTGGTGATAAATTATGTTATCTAACCATTTTAGCCATGGATTCTTAGGGGACAACCTAATTGTGACAACTTAGGGTTTAACCTTCATGGAGGAAGATTTTAAGGGAATTGATGTCATGATAACCCTGTTCCATTTTTCTTTGCTGCATAAAATTACAGAGACCCTGAACTGACCCACAGTATTTCCAAATATGGATAATATATAATGTTATAACTGGACCCTTCCAGGTCCAGTTTAAGATCTAATAACTATTAAGATTATGATGCCCATACCTATATTTAATTAAAAATCAAAACAGTACTAAACCATATAAGAATGATAAGGAGGTCTAATCAATTTTCTGCTTTTCCTATGATGATTAAGTGAATGCTTTTTTTCATACCTGAAATATTACACCATTTATATTAGTTAGAGTTTTCTAGAGAAGCAGAACCAACAGGAAACACTCGCAAATATAAAATTTGTGAAAGTGTCTCATGTAACTGTGGGAACGCAGAGTCCAAAATCTGCAGGGCAGGCTGTGAAAGCAACGATTCTGATGGAGGGTCTGGACAAACTCCACAGGAGAGGCTCACTGGCCAAAGCAGGAAGAGAGCCTGTCTCTTCTGAATCCTCCTTAAAAGGCTTCCAGTGACTAGATTAAGCATCACTCATTGCAGAAGACACTCCCCTTGGCTGATTACAAATGGAATCAGCTGTGGATGCAGCCGATGTGTTCATGATTTAATTCTATGAAATGTCCTCATCACAACAGACAGGTCAGCGCTTGCCCAACCAGACAAACAGGTACCACCACTTGGCCAAGTTGGCACATGAACCTGACCATGACAGTCCACCCCTTGTCAACTAGGCAGCTATACATATCACCTTAAACCATTCCTAATTTCTAAATAAAAAAGCAATAAAACACACATTTTTTTCTTTCACCTAACAATACTCAACTGTCCTGCATGTAACTGGAAACACATTAAATCTCTTCAGAATAGGGTGCAAGTCCTTGGGTGATATTCATTTTTTTTTAATTTTTTATTAATTAAAAAAAATTACAAGAAGCACAAACATTCCCAACACATACACTCAGCAATTCACAATATCATCACATAGTTGCATATTCATCATCATGATCATTTCCCAGAACATTAGCATCAGTTCAGAAAAAGAAATAAGACAACAGAAAAATATAACAAACAGAAAAAAAAAATTTTACAGGTCATACCCCTTACTGATCCCTTTCATTGATCACTAGCATTTC
>PVIY010034399.1:0-16622 GCA_004026745.1 Myrmecophaga tridactyla
TTGTAAGTTGTAAGCCCCCGGGGGCGGGGATAGGATGTGGGGGGGGGCGACGGTGGGGAGGGAGGACGAGGTCGAGTTGCCCAGGGGTATGGGGAGGCGAGACCTGGGCTCTCAGTGGGGCTGGGCAGTGGGGTGGCAGGGGGTGTAGGTAGAGTCTTTGGGAAGCCCTGTCCGGTGTGTGCGTGTCTGCGGCCGGAGGAAGTTGGTCCCACTCGGAGGTCCAGCGAGGCATGCGGCGCGGAGGCTAAGGGCGAAGAGGAACTTGCGCACCCGGGCGAGATCCGCAGCCGAGGCAGGGAGGACGAAGCGCTACGCGCCTCGGGGCTCAAGCTCGGAGCGGGTGGGCAGCTTCGCTGCAGAGCCTATGCCAGCCCGAGGGGCTCCGGGCGGTGGCAGCGGGGTGCGCCTGCTGTTTACCAAGCGAGCACTGGGGCGCCGTGCGCGGCGTGGGGTGGTTGGAGGCACGCGTGGTCCCGGCGGGCTTCCAGCCGTTCGCACGCTCGACTGGGCACGTTCCCGGGACCTGGAGACTGTCCGGTCTGGCCGTGTGTAGGCCGAGGCCGGGCGAGGCTTAATTTGCTGTTAATGAATCTTTTCCAGAAAGTCCGCGATCTCCAGCTAGAGGCTGTTAGTGTCCGCGCGCGGGGGCGCGCGCCGCCGGCGTCTGGAGGGGTGGGGGTTGGGGAATGGAAGAGGGAGGAAGGAAGAAGGAGGGTTATGTGTATTTAAAAACAAACCTTAAAAAGAAACCAGCGCGCTTCAGAGGGGTATTTCGCACAGCCTCCCTGCTATACTAGACAGCTAGGGGGTTCAGCCTTTCTTTCTTTTTTTTGGAGCAGAGATTAGGAGGAGGGGTATTTTGTCCTAAGGGTAGGTTCTTGAAGAAAAACCCTTAAGATGGCCTGGGAGTAAAAATGAGGAAATGGCCCACCCCAGAAGGTGGTGGGTGGTGAGCCCAGACAGAGTCGGGTATTTCTGGCCATCTGACACTTCCTGTGGCAGTGGAAACGGACACCGCGGGCCGAAATCAATCCTTACGAGGTGTTGGATTCGGTTTTGCCAACAGAATTGCTTGTGTGGAAGGCATTTGTATGGTCGGCCACGTAAACGTGGGCACTTATCCACCCATTCCACCTCATTCCCCCGACCTGTTATCCGGTCAGGGCTTTGCAGTGTTGCTTCTTGGGTTTATTTTGGACATGGTTTCACCGCGCAGAGGAAGGGAGGTGGGGGAGATGGCGGTGATTAATATGTCGTCCAGGTTTAATCCGAGTCTGGCCATGAGTGCGCGGGTGTGCGCCGCCACGCACCCAGGATTGCCTGGGGTGGTTAGGGGAGCGCGCGGGGTTCGGACGCTAGGCGCTCCGCGGGCGGGTCGGGTCTGGGGCTTGGCCGGCCCCCAGCGCTGTCTTTTGAGGCGCTGTCACCAGTAGGTGACTGAGAGTTAATTAGGAAGTGTTCTCCGGATCAATGGGCCGCACAGCTCATTAGCGATTCTCTCCAGCCCTTTGCAGGGCTGGCCGGGCCTCCGCCTCCCACACAGGCCCAGGCCCGGCGGCCGGGGCTACGGAGGGCGGCGCTGAGAAGTGGGGAGAGGCCGGACATCGCGGGGCGTTGGGGAGGCGAATGTAACTTCGCGGGGCGGCGCGTTGCGCGTTGCGTGCGGCGCCGCGAGGCCCGCGCAGCCCGCTCTTTCTTCCTGCTCGCGTCGCTGCCTGGCTGCTCCTCCCCGCCTCCCTCGCCTATCTCTTGTTCTCTAAGCACGACGCCTGTGCTCCCCGCCCAGTTTGGGATTAGACAAGATAAAAATAGGACTGCCCAGCGCGCAGAGCTGTGACTGTGCCCCGGCAGCCAGGCTAGCGGGAGCGCGGGGGGCCGGAGCCGGGGAGAGACCGCCATGCGCTCGGGGCGGCCCGCGCCCGTAGGCCCCCTTCACCCCACACCCCACGCCGCAGGCGCCGCCGCGCTCCCTGGGTTCTGTCCGCTGTGAACCGTGCGGACCGGGGGACCCGGGCAGGGTCTCCGCGCTCTCGCGGGTGTTGTTGGTGTTCCTGTGATAGATCGGTCTAGACAGGCATGCAGGCTCCCTCCCGGCTGAAGGACGGGGGGCGGGAGAGCGGGGGGAGCGGAGACGGCGGCAGACTCCCGCGTGCAGCGAGTGAACAAGCAAGCCAGCGGGCCAGTGAGCCGGATGGAGGGAAGGCTGCTGGGGTTTCTTCTTAACCCTTTAAAGGTGTTGGTGATAGTGTATTGGGGATCGGTGGTGCGCAAAGAGCCTAATAGAAATTCCTGGAGGCAGAGTAAACCACCAGGGGTTTGGGAGGGGGCAGGAATCCAGGCCTAGGGTTTTCTTTTTCTCTTCTGTCTTGTGCACGCTCACATCCCTGTGCATGGGCGATTCTTCCACAAACCAAATGCAGCTGCCAGATGATCTCTTTTGACCCACCACTTCTCTATGGGTGAAAACACAATGGGCACCCTCACTTAAGGAGGAAGCAGCAGAGGTGGTTAGATTTCAGGGTTCCCAGAGAGAATTCAGGCCTGCGTTCAAGTACAGGTAGGTCTAGTCTTGGCCCCTGCTTCCGGTGGGGCCTCTGATCCAGACTGCTGCTGACTGGGGATGTAAGCTTGAAATGCTAGGCCAAAGGTGTACAGGTATGCATTGGACAAAGCAACTAGGTCCTTGAGTTGTCTTTAAACCATGAACTTGGGAGAGTGAGTCAGAAATGTGTAGGGAGACAGGCTCCAAACAGGGGTTGGACTCTCATATGTAGGAGATGGACTTGTGGGCCCAATATGGAGTGGTCTACAAATTTCATACAACTCAGCAGACATTTGTCTAGTTCTTTCCAGAGTTTCTAACTGGGGGTGGGTGTGTTACAGATCAGATATGGATACCCAGTACATAAATAACCATTGCCCTCCGCTCTGTCCCCTCCTTCCTTTCCCTTTCTTTTAGGGTTTGTGATCTAAGGGATCCTGTAGTTACATTTAAGTTTTTTGCCAAACTGCACACCCATACTGGTCTGGCCTGGAAAATAGCATTATAGGCAAAGCAAGTGTATCCTTTAGGCAGGAATGCTCAGATTAAGATGTGCATCTGAGTGACATGGGCTGTGACAAATCAAGAGGCTTGGGCTCCAAACAAGAGATACGTAAGGATAAAAACTGGCTACAAGGCATGTAAACATGGATACACACACCCAGAGACTTGTAGTGATATTTGAAGAGCAAAATCCCAACCTTTAAAGTGGAGCTGGAAACGGGGTGGGGGCAAAATTTCTGGGTAAGTGTGTGTGACAAGAGACAAAAGCCCATTTAAAGGTGTGAAAAGGGTCACTTGGAAACACAAAAAGCATTCATATGCTTACGACCTATGCAAGCTGAATGACAAAAAAACTCCCCAAGGCCTGACCCAGACTTTCCAGCCTGCCCAGTGAGACCCACACAGGCAAGGAAATGCGGGCCCACATGCAACCACGGACACACATAGGTAAAGAGAGTGTTACTAGACAGGAACTGAAGGCATTTATGGGTGGATGCTCCTAAGATACTAGGGTTACTTCTGGTGACAGTATCCTCCCCCACTACTGGAATAGGGACAGGGGATGTGTTGAGCATGTAGGAGGAGATTTTGAGTTCTTGACCTTGAGGGGATGGATGGTGGTGGGAAAAGTGGAAGAGCTGTCCACTTTGGATTCGGAGGAGTGGAAGGTGACCTGTTTGGGGTTCCCAATTGGCTCAGGGCCTAGTGGACCGAAGGAAGTGCGGCCTCCGGGAGGAATAAAGGAGAGTTTAGCATTCCTTTTGGTCGGCTTTTAATTCTTTCTTGGAGATCTGCGTGCGCTGACGGTCTGGGTGGGTCGATTAGCAGGCGTCTGTGTGACCTCGGTCGCTCACGAAAAGTCGGGCTAGGGCTGGGTTTGCCTGCGGCATCGGTTTGCCGCGGTCCCTCTTTGTCTGAGCCCAGCCGGGAATTCCAGCTTTTATTGGGAAGACCGCACTCGGGTGGAGCCGGGCGGGGCAGGGCTGGGCCCTGGGCTGGGCAGGGGAAGCTTGCAGGCCGCAGTGCCGTCCGAACCCCCGACGCCCAAGACCGAGGACGTTCGTCATGAGCTCCCAGCAGCCCTCACAAATGTCTCCGTGATGGTTTCCTCGAGGGCGCCGGCCGGGCCGACATCCGCCAGGCGCGGCGGGGCAGAGGGCCATATGGGTCCACCCTGGCCACCGCGCTCCACCCCTCCCCCCGTCGGTCCGAGGCCGAAAGGAGTTCAGAAAGGCCTTTGTTAGGCCCTCGGGGTCGCACCCGTGCCCGGGGGGGCCTTAGAGGGGCGGGAGAACCGGGCTCTCGAGGACCGCACAGGGGCTCCGGCGCCTGCTCTCACGAGTCTCGCCTGGCCGGGGCCTTTCCCAGACTCGGGTGGGGAGACGCGTGCTCCCGGCTTCTTGGCCGCTGTCTATGGCCGGCGGGATCCCGCCTGTTTGTTTAGCCGACTGCGCTGCTGAGGCCTAGGGGGCGGCGGCCGGGAGAGGAACCCGCCGGAGCCGGGGTAGATGGCCTCCTCGAGCAGCCCTCTTGGTGGCCAGGCCCCCCTCGTCGCAGCCACTTGGCCGGGGGAGCTCACCGACACCCCCTCCACCCTGCCCGACGGCTTTCGCCATTTGTCCTTAATGTGTTCCTCAGGCAGAGATATTTGACTTTCCTTTGGGTGGGAATTGACCGCAGATTTTCTGCGATGTTTCTGTTTGTATCAAACCTTCTCTTGGGGACCAAACTCACCTTCCAGGAGCTCCCAATTTGAGCAGCTCGGAAACTGAGGTCCTACATGTTTGTTTTTCGAGCCGTATCTCCCCACCCCACATCGTCCCTCCGTGCCCACGGATTCAACTCCGCGTGATTAGACATGCGGGGAAGTCCGCTCAGAGAAGATCCTGACAGCATAAAATATAATTTGTGATCTAAAAGACAGTTTCTAGTATAATCTCATTATGCACCACAGACTCCCGGTGTTATTTTGTGGAAGGCGGACAATGATCAATTTACATTGACCCGGGGCTGGGCGAGCTTTTAGATGGTAATTGCCATATTGATTTGCATGCAAAAAGGAGACCTGCTAAAATTAAAGACCGGAAGCTAAATTAAACTAAATTTATTGTCTAGGTGCAAAGTAGAGGAACTGCTGGGGGAGGGGGGCGAGTCAGGTCAGGGTGCCTGGGGCCGGAGCAGGTGAGAGGCCTGCGAGCTGCGGGGGGAAGGAGGGGCGCCTCTTCTTTGCCCTTGTGATTTCATAATGTGGGGAGGGGAACGTGTTTAGGGAATGGGGATCTGGCGGAAAAAAGTTATAAAAAGGCACTACTGCAGTGAAGGCTCTGGGGTCTTTTAATGTGAATAGTAAGCACGAGGGGAGGGGGTGTTTATAGGGTTATAGAGGTCTTCCTGCACTATTTCCGGCACCCCTTATTTCTATTGTTCTGCTAGAGCGCTTCCAGCCATACCGGGGACACCAAAAACTTGCCTCTGAAGAGTTAAATTAAAAAAATATATAGCCCTTCCTCCTTCCCGCCTTCCCCTCCGCCCCCCACCCCCTAAGGATAAGGACCATTTCTGGAGAGCGCCAGTGCGTCGGGCGCGCTACACGCGCGCGGCGGGCAGGCTTGTGCAGGTCGTTGGGGCTGCGGGAGTTCCTCTCCGGACGCAGCGGTCCCTGGCTCTGCCGACGGCTCTCGCTTCGGGAAGCCGCTGGCTTCAGGTGGGCCAAATAGGCTGCGGTTGTGGGGGTGGGGAGTGGAGAGCGTCCTCCAGGGCCAGCTCCTAGCGGTGGCCGACGTGGGGTGGGGGTGGGGGGGTTCTCTCTCCGGAGACTAGAAGATCCCGCTCCGACTGGTGGGAGGGAGTGGGGGGGAGCTGGAAACCTTGCCCCGATCGATCCTCCAGGCCGGAAAGTTTTAGACAGAGAGAGCCACTTGCGGACGGCTGGCCCGGGGCCAGGCGCGGCCGGAGCGCGGGGGCGTGCTGGGCCGGCGAGCGGGGCGAGGGGCCCGGCGCCATAGCCTCTGTCCCTCCGGCCGTCGAGGCCCTTGCGCGCCCGGCCGCGCCGCGGAGCCATTTCCCACATCCGGACTTCGGCGGCGGGAGGAGCCACCCGTCCAGGGCCAGGAAGCCCGCAGGGGCGGCCGAGTCGCCGGTGCCCCTGCCGGTCGGGTCCCCTCGGAGCTGAGGGGCAGCCCACGGCGTCGCATATGGTAGTTCCCGGAGCATTTAAAAGCCTGGGAAAGACCGGGAAACGGTGGGGGTGGGGAAGGGGGTGTCAGGCGCTGAGGTTTGCGGCCCCGGCGTTTCAGTGGTTCCAGACTTCTGAAACGCAAGGTCGGGGAATCCAACGGAAGGAGGCATACCTTAGCCTCCCAGCCTGTCTCAGGGCTTGGCCTTTTGGGAACACCGGCCTCTTCCTACTTCTACCCCCAACCCACCCCCGGCCTTGATCCCTGGGGATTTTTGTATAAAATCCCTACGAAAAGCACAGGAGCTCCTTCCAGAGGGCGTATGGTCTATGTAGATAACTTGATGTATTGCTTTATGTGTCAAAACTAGGGTGGCAAAGCCTAGTTCATAGGACCGGGAGTCAGCATTTTTCTCCCGGACATCCGAGGAGCGCAACTATCACCCTTTGCCTGTTCTGGGCTGGAAGGGAGGGGAAAGGGGGGCCAGTGTTCCCACCAAGGTATTTCAATATAGGAAGGCTTGTAGGAAGTGGGGAGAAATTGTGAAAGACTTTAAGTGGACCAGAAGAAGACTGGTATTGAAGAGGCTGGATTCAAGGCTCCTGGTGGGACCCAGTCACATAGGAGTTGAATGGTCATTCTCTTACCAGGCAGGCCTAAGGAGACAGTTCTGTAAGGAGACAGTTCATGAAAGTAAGAATTTAACATGGATCAATTAAACCAATAATTGGCTCCTCTCCGCAACTCCAGGACTGAGTTTGACCACAGCCATTTTTTACTAGCTGTGTGACCTTGGGGGCAAGTTATTTATGGTCTCTGAGCCTCCCAAAGTTTCTTCGTTTGTAAGACTGGGAATAATTATCCACCTATAGGATCAAAGAAGAACACTTGGCACATAGTAGGCCCCCAAGATTAATAATTGCTTTGATGCGTGGTTGCAAGTCCCATCGGGTTCCGCCTTCCTTTCCTGCTACCCCTGATAACCCTGGGAGTCCTTTGGGCCAGTGTCCTGGGGCTGACCGTGTGGGTGAAATTAACCTTCAGGATTTTCTTCTGGGTTGGCCTCCACGCCTTCCTCTTTCCTTTTGTTGCAGTTCTTTGCCTTCTGCTTTTTAAAGGATTCCATATGAAAGGACTCGGGTTTTGCTTCTCCTAAGTGGGCTCTTTATATGGTTAGGAATTGATTCCAGAACGGACATCTAGGTGCTCTCTTGGCCAGACTTCCCATCTTCACGCCCTCCCCCATAAATAGCAATGGTTGGAGGGACCAGATCTGTAGGAAAGAGGTGAGAGGAGATGGCCTGCTGTAGAGGCCAGAGGTGCTGTGGTTTGTTTGATAGGAATTAAGTCCGGATGTTATGAGGTCCCGGTGTGGTTTTCAATAAAGTCTGCCAGGGATTGCTGCTTTTCTATCGATATGTATTTTTTTAAAAATTACTAGTACGAGAAGAAAACCAGACCTGTATGGATCCAGGCCGGTAGTAAGCTACTGTGATCAGGTTTCTTACTCAAAGTCCCAGAGGGGAAGTCAGCATTTGATTGAAGCTACACTTGGTTCTTGACTCTCTGGGGATGCCTGTTCTGAAACAGGAGCCCTCCCTTTCTCCTCCTCCACCCCCCCGTACCCCCCCCCCCCTTTTTCCCTTCTTCCCCTAAAAGCCTTTGTGCTGAAAGAGCTTCAGTAGGCACGAATCCCTGGTCTCTCTCTAAAGAACGCCTTACAGCCTTTGCTGACGTCGCTGTGGGGAAGAATGAGTTTTACCCGGTCAGCAGCCCCCACCCCCACCCCCCAGTCTTAACTCAGTGTTTTAGAGGTAATGAACTCACAAGGTGCCCTGGGAGGGGAGGGGTGGGAAGGAGACGGTGGGCAACGCTAGGACAGGGGATTGTTGTCTAGGGTCTGTTTGTTTTCTCCAGCAACAGAGGCCGAGGGGTGGAGTCAGGGAGTTATGTTCCAGCTTTGGGTCTGATTTAAAACTTGGTTTAATTAGAGAAAGTCCTCGGCATTTACCAGTCCCGTACAAATGCAAACTTGAAATAGCTCTAGGCCTACGTCATTTAGGAAAGAATAAATGAAGTACAGAAACGTCCAAACTATGTAAATCCTAGAACAGTCTGCCCTCCCATAAACACATGGCAAGTGCCAAGGCATTTCCAGTCAAAACACCCGTGGAACCAGCAGCCTCCATCCTTTGTATTTATTATTTTATTAACGGTATTTTACACAGCGTTTAACAAGCACAGCCTGCCTGCTTTGCGCCACGACTCTCAGCAGACTGCGGGGCGGAAAACGGATGGTGGTGGGGAGGGGCGGTCTCTAGGAAAGGCTTTCTGGGGTAGTGGAGGGGGGAGGGAAGCTCTACAGATGAGTAAGGAGTGGTAGTATTTGGCGTACATTTCTAATGGCCAAAGACAAGACAAAAGTCATGCTCTGCGGGAAGAAATCCCCGTTTCCTTCTCTGGTGGCTCCACAGGAGGAAAGTTGTGCAGATGCATTGTGTCTGCTCTCAGCTTCCATTCCAGAAGGTAAAACAGGGTACGTTTTCATGACCTTCTCTGTCCGTGGGTGATCGGCGATTTTCCAAGAAGTATTTGCCTGGTATCGTTCCTCTGTATCCTGGTGGAAAGTTTCTAACGAAAAGTAATGCCTTTCTTAAGTCATAAAATGAGCCTTGTATGATTATTTAATTAAAATCTATTTAAGGACCGATTAGGCGTGTAATTTGCGCTAATAATGACGATTATGGAAATGTTCGACTTAACCAAAAATCATAAAGGAGACATTTTGATCAGTGGGGCGACCAGTAAGTATTCAGCGAGTTGAGCAATTTCCAAAACACCAGAGGCCTTGGGGTTGAGGGCTGCGGAAAGCGCAGACCTGCCGGGCCCTCTGAGACATGCCAGAGCGAGCGAGTTGTGGGCCTCCCTGCCTGACCCCGGCCTGGCCAGGGCCGGCCAGCCCCCCACCCCACCCATTCCACCAAGCGGAGAAACCAACCCCGGGAGTCTGAACAATCTTTATTCCCATCCGAGGAAATGGGGTGGGGGAGGGGTGCTTCCCCAAGCTACCAGAAGGAGAAAAACCGGGGAGGGCTGCGAAACGGCTGTGCTCTTGTGCTTTAACAATCAGCCCCCGATGAGCGCAGGCTTCCTCGGCTTTGCCTAGGCTGGAGCCTGGGGGGTAGGGGGTGGTGGTGGGGGGGAGGGGAGAGGGGGTCCCTTGTTCCGGAGAAACCTGCCAGCTGCTGGGCTTGGTGCGAAGGCAGGGAAGGCAGACACAATGCGGCTGTTGTTGGTTTGATCTCTAACTGTGGATTGTTAGTCTGGCTTTAACTATGTGGTAAGGGGGGAATGTGAAGGCTGTTTACAGCGAGTGCAAATAATGTGACAGCTGTTGGCGCACGAGCAGCGCTGCGCCTCCTCGGCGCTTACACAAAGCGCGCAGTGTGCCCGCGGAGTTGCTGCAGAGGTGGCAGCCCCTTTCTGACCAGAGCGTCCTCAGATGAGAGCAAGCTCAGCAGCCGCGCCCCCCCCTTATCCTCCCGCTCAACCCTCCATTCCCCATACCTTTATGAATTCCCAGGACGCGGGAAGATTTGTATGTTGTGGTTTATGGAACTGGCTAGAGGTGGCAGGAGGAGGCCCCCGCGGGGCTGTGACTGTGTCACTGTCGGGACGGGGTTGGCCAGGATCCGCCACCCTGGACCCCCTCAGCTGCTTCTGACTGGGTATTTAAGATTTGGGAAAAATAACTTTTAGCCACAAGTCAGCTTCGTTGGAAAGAATGTGTTACTAACTGAAGGCTGTCTGGAAATCGCACAGGCTCTGAAGGCCGTTGTTCCCTGCTCAAATGGCCCTGTTTTCCAGAGAAGTCAGATGCAGACGGGCGCTGTGTTCCGCTGCGCTCAGCGCTGTTTCCAGGATTGGAAACACAAGCCTGGAGGTTCAGGACCCAAAGGGAGGGTGACTCTGGGGGGAAGGGGATGCAGGTTGGCTTTTTATTATATTCCCACATCCCTTAACCTTTCTTCCCAAGCCTCCCCTTTTTGAGAGTCCATTTGCCTTCAGCCGCAAGACGCAAAGGTACCCCGCCAGGCACTGCAGGGAGGTGCCAGTGTGGAAGGGAGGTGTCAGGGTGGTAGGTAGAGCGGCTGGTGGCAGTGAAAGCCCACTTGGTCCCTTGAGATGCTCCGCTGGCCCTGGCAGGCATGCTCAAAGTGGCCAGGAACTTGAACTTGGGTCTGCCTCTGGGCTATCCTGGAGCAAGCTGGGTATAAAAATTCACCACCATCACCACCACCCCTCCCAGGAACCTCCTAAGGTCAAAGCCTTCGTGGTTTGGAGAATCATTTAGGGCTGAATTACGTCTAACTCCTGCCCTTCTGTATGACTTTGACCCTTGTGCCTACAGGATGTTTGCAAAGCTCGCACCTCACCCCCAGCCCCACCCCCTAGGTCTAGCCTCCCTGAGTATTAACTTGGGCTTCAAAACCTACTTGGGTTCCCTGGTGGGGAGCTGGGAGATGCTTCTGGAGTGATACATGAACTTCGTTGCCAGTTCTATAAATTGGTCTCTTTTTATGACGTGTGCCATTTTCTGTAGGAATGTTGCTTGCAAAACGAGTTTCGCCTTGGAGGAAAGGCGGAAAGATAAACAAGCCTGCAACGCCAAAACACTGGCAGTCTTTCCCTCCTTCCAGCTCTCTTAAAGCAGCCGGGCTGTATTTCCAGGATTATACTCATGCCTGTGAGGAGGGACTCGGTTGGCTTCTTTTTTTTTTTTCCTCCCCAAGCAAATGCAAATTAGAGAAAAATAATTTTCTTTCAACGATATGCAATGTATTAGTCACTTGTTATCGTGCTCCGAGGCAGGCCTCATTTGCGCGTCTGCCAGCTAGCTCACATCTGCTCGGCACTGTTCGAGGCATTTTAACCTTGGCGGTGTCGTGTCTAGTCCCACGGATCAAGGAGGAGTAATTAAGCTCTGAACAGCTACAAAAAAAAATTCATGGGCCCCCATCTCTCCAGCAGTTGTTCCACGGCTTTGTTTTGGGTCTTTCCGAGTTCCAAGATCGAGCCGCAGCCATGGGGTTTCCTATTGTTCCCTGTGAAGAAAGTGGGTGCCCCTCTCCTGCTCTGGCCCTCATCCCCTGCTTCCCGGGATTCCAGGCTGGAGCACAGTCAGCCAGGAACGCGGCTCACAGGGGCCTGCGATCTCAGCATCTTTTATGCCTAAAAAGTTCCTTTGTGCTTCATGTGTAAAACGAGCAATGGCTGTTGTTATTAGCATTATGGTGGAGCTTGTTTCTTTCGGGTATGTGTGTTGGGGGGAGGGACATGCATTTAAATGCATTTTATTCCCACAAAGCCCTGGTGGAAACTTGAAGTGCATTGACATGGCCCTTGGAGGAGAGCTGCTCCCAGGTTGTGTAGACTCCCCAGTGGAGGACCCAGCTCTGTAGGGACCAGATGGAAGGGTGTGTTGTGTGTATGTGTGTGCTTTCTTTGAGGAGGCTGTGTGTGTGTGTGAGGGTGATCTATGGCGTTGGACTTAGGTTTCCAGTATTGAGGCATCTCCTGTGGAGGGACACCATTTTCCAAATGCACCCCCTCTCACATGCACACTCAGGCTCCCAGGGTGGCACAACCATTTAGTAAAGTGAAAGGAACAAAAAGCTGACACAGTGGCCTGGAGAGGCGGTCACCAGAGAAGGGAAAGTGTCCTCAGGGCCAGGGTTGTGCCTTGGCTGGGTGGGGGGGCACTGTCTGGTGGGCAGCCTGGGTTTGGTAGAGACTCTCGGATCGAGCCCCATTGGAGTCGTCCTGTATGCTCTCCACGCCCCTGCCGACCTTTACACACTTGTCCACACTTGGCGCGCTGCTTTTGGGTGGGGGTAGGGGCCGTCCACTGCTAGCAGCACTTCAGTCTCCTCTGAAGGGAGCCCGGGAGGATGGCCGGGAAAGGGGCCAGCAGTGCCCCATTGCCCCTGGGGATCTCAGGTTATCCCGGGTTCTCCCTGCGGCCACCCGTGTGGCTTGGCATCACCTCACGCACATCCAAAGTTTCTTTTCGTCGAGAACTCCGTAGCGGGGACCGAAAGTGCCTCGGGGGTTCGAGATGGGGGTAGATGGGGAAGAGCTTGGAGGAGCGCTCCCGGCTGGGGAGGATCGTGGAGCCCGGGGAGCCTGCTGGAGTTCCTGGAAGGCCCGGCAGGGCGGGGCGGGGGTGCCAGGGCGCGTCCCCGCGCGGGGACCTCGGCCGGTGGAGCGGCGAGGAGGGGCCGACGAGCCCCCGAGATCCGCACGGGCGTGTGTGGTGGGGAGAGAAAATCCCTTTGTTGCCGACCGCTCGCGCTCGGGGCTGCGGTGCCCCTCCCCCTCTCCCTCGACGCCGCCGCCACCGCCGCCCGCGGGCCAAGTTCATTCCCTCCCGGGCCCTGGAGGCTCTCGGCTCTGACCCAGGCTCCCCGGAGGAGGCAGGTTCCGGGGACTCGGAAAAGTCAGGGCCCCGCGAGTTTCCCGTCCTCTTCCCCTCTCTTGCCTGTTACTAATGCAAAACTTGGGGGTGTGGGTGGGGACTCCCCGGAGGCTATGGTGGCGGGCGGGGCAAAAGGCTGGGCCAGGGCAGGCAGGACCCACCCCCTTAGGACATCTGCCGGCTGAAGGTAAAGGGGGGCAGGTAGGGAGGGGCTGTGTCAGCGACCTCCCAAGGCTGATATCCCTTTCAAGCTTGAGTTCCCTCTGCCCACCTGGGGAGGGGAGACAGCCTTGGGGTACCCCATTCCCACTTCCAACCACAGGCGTGCGTGCACACGCACACGCGTGCACACGCACACACAGACACACATATCCAGCCAGGAAAGCAGCCCAGAAGGACCGCAGAACTTTGCACATCCGGGAGAGCCTTTTGTTCTCATCTTCTCACCCCCACACACCCCCCCATCCTAAAATAGAAGCTTCCTCACCCCTCCCTTCCCTTGACCCCAAGAGCGAGCACCTCTGTGCGTGACTCAATCTGCACTTGATGCCGACCCAGGAAGGCCTCGTGCATGGTTAGTTTTGGGCTTGGGTGAAATCTGCATGGACTCTGCTGAAGGTGGCTCTCTTGTCTAGCCCTCTGTCTGCCTCAGCACACCCCTACACACACCTGTGTGGTCGCAGCCCCTTGGGGGTCTGCTGTTCAGTATTTTTTTGTGGAGTCAGGTGCTGTTTAATGGGGTTAAACAGGGCCACCTCTAGTCATTGCCAGGCAAAACCCAAGTCCATAGTGCAGTTTAATCCTTTGGAAAACACGGGGCCAGATGTGTTTACAAATGAGGAGACCAAGGTTGGGGAGGTTCAGCCAGCTGCCCAGGGAGACCCTGGTGGGTGAGGGTGGGGAGATTCTGGTGGGTGAGGGTGGGAACCGGGAGGCTGTAGGGGCCACGTTCCCTCAAGTTCTTCACAGGCTGTCCTTGAGTGAAATGAACCATGCAGTGAGTAGGACCCCTCCCCAAAGAGGTCCCCAACCCACAGAGGTCCCCGTCTTCCATGCCGGCTAGGCCTCTGAGCAGGAAGCCCCAGACAAACCTCTCTAACCGCACTTAGCCACTTGACAGGTAACTGGCTCCATGGCGGTAGTGGAGGAGTGCCTAGTAAGAGAGACCTTAAAAGAAGGCATGGAGAACTGGGGGGGAGCATTGTTTGATTTCTGGGAGTTGGGGTGGTTTGGAGGAGATGCTTTACATTTTGTTGGTGGATCAGCCTGATGTGCAGCCTTGAACTGATCACCGTCTCAAGGGCGGAGGCAGTGGAAAGTGGCCTGGTGCCAGGAGGAGCTGGGGTGGAGAGAAAAAGGAAAGGTGCCAAAGAGTGGTCCTGGTGCTGCTTCCACTTCCTGCACTCATCTCAGGCCTCCTTCCTTTCAACCTACCATTTGCTGTGGAGGGTAAATTACCCTTAGTGGGGGGATCTTTCTCTCCTCCTCAGCCCACAAAGGTGCCCTCGTGGCAGGCAGCTGGGTGCTGCTCTGGGCCCATGCTGTCTTCTGATGTTTTTTCGCAGAAGGCAGCAATGTCGCCTTCCCACGGTTGGGGTCACAGCTCCTAACCTTGGACTCTCTGGCCCCCTTCTGCCAATCAGGCCTTGCTCCCCAGTTTCTAGACCCAGCCCAGGTTTTCTTGTAACCCTGCCTAAAGTTTTTTGAAGGAGACCCGAACTGTCCTGTGTGCACTGCAGGCCAGGTTTCTTCCTGGAACTGAAGGTGCCAGTGGGCAGCCACTCCAGTTCTCTGCCTGTTCATTAGAAACTAGACACTCCTGCATCCCCCCATCTAGGCCTCTTCTCTCAGTTATCTTCTTTCTTCCTTAACCCCCATCCTCACCCCTTCCTCTCCACTACTGGTAAAAAGGGGTTAAAATCCAGAGCCAAGGTGCAGCCTAGCAGCTCACACTGGGAACAGGTTGGTGCTTGTAAAGTGCTTTTCATGAGTGACTTCACACATCTTGGCACTTCTAGAAGCATAGCCTGCATGTGGAAGCGGGGCGGTGGCGGGGGTGGGGTGGGGGAAGCTTTGAGAAATAAGGGCAAACCAGCCTCTTATATTTAGCAGGAAAGCACCTTAAGATGGTGTTTTTTTGAGTCAGATCATTTGCTCTCTCTTCCATGTCCCACAGTTGAGGGTCAGTAAAGTCTATTTTGCAGCACTTGGCTTCAAGTTTAAAAAAAAAAAAAAAAGCCACAACTCTTGATAGCAGCATCTTGAAGTGGGATGGGAACATAAGTGTGGCTGCACCTCTACTTCTCCATCTCTTTTTTGCTTCTTACCTCCATGGCCAGTTCGTTCTACATCCCAGAGGAAGAGAGGGTGGTAGGGGAATCCCCATTTTTCAGTAGTATAAGCGGCGTGGATTTCCCTGCTGGGGATATGAGCTGTTCTTGTCACCCTGGAGAAGGAATTCCAGCCAGGCCTGGCCATTTCTCATTGGCCCTTTCTGATTAGCTCCATCTTTTGCCAGGAACCTGAAGAGTTAAAAGTCTTTAGCTTGTTGCAATGAAATTATGGCTGGCAGTGGCGCCGCTGTTTGTTCAACAGAGCTCCACTTTTAAACAGTTCACAAAAAGTTCATGGGGCAGCTAAAGATTATAAATGTGTGTGTGTGTGTGTGTATGTTTGTGTATAGTCCACAGCGAGATCCAACAATGGAGGCCCCCCTCCTGCTTCTTTATGTTCAGTCTCATCTCCATTGCCCTATGTTCACCCCCTGTCCTCTCCCCGCCCCCCATGACACTGAAACTCACTGCCGGCCCCAACGCTCCATTTGACCCTGTGCATGTGAGAACACTTCATTCTGAAGCCTGGTGTCATTTATCTGTGCAGAATTAATACTGAAAAGCCCACAGGATGAGCCCTGGGGAAGGGGTTCTGAGATGCTCAATGTCTCCAGATGTCTCTAAACTGTGTTCACCTTTTGGCTATGTCCCGGTTGCCTTTCTGGGAGATCCCTTTCAAGGGAAAAGAGGGGATGGGCGCTGGCCTTTTTCTTGGGGGTGGGGGTGGTTAATTGGATCAACAAGAGTCCTCATTGGGATGATTAAGGCAACACTTTCATATTCCCCAATTTTTTAAGTCTCAGAAAAAGAAGATTGAAGTGTCTTGAGGTTTACAGTTCTTTTTCTTTTCGGCTTGATTGAGTGGCCCCCCTCCCCCTTTGCTCCCCCTGAAATTTTCAGCATGTCATTGCTGCAAGCAGCAAGGGAATGGCATGATACAGTTACATTGTTGCAGCTGGTGTGACAAGGATACACTTGTATCAAGGAATGTTACTTAGACTATCTTTCTTTGGCATGGCAAGGGTTGGACAGGGAATGGGGGCCTCCTCCTAGCCTGATTCATATATTTGAATGATGGGAGAAAAAGCCTCACTAGCCCCCCACAGAAACTCCCCCAATACGCAACTTAGTCTTTTTGGGTCGCCGTGGCTGGCCCATTAGAAACGTCTTGCCTGAAGAAAAACACCTTGTCTGAAGAAACTCTACCTAGAGAAACGGTTTCTTCAGAGTCCCACCATGCCCCCTTCCCCCTGACACATCTCTGCAGAGTTCTGTCCCTTTTGGGGACCCTCCCCCCACCAGCCTTCATTGTTGTGCTGTGATCTATGTGTGGGGCTTGTGCCTGCCCGCGTGGATCTTGATTAACAGACGTAGTTCTGTGTGTCAGGGGACCAGTGGGGGTGGGGGGAATGCCGGGGGACAAAAGACCCAGTTAGGACAAAGACCTGCAGAAGGATAGCCTGGCTTTGGGCTTCAGCTCGCCCAGGTGCCCCTACTGTAGCCCCACCCTTGCAGGAGTCCCAGGGTGGGGGTACCCGGGGGCCTCCAACCGACCTGGCAGTCTGCTCCTGCTCCGGGTGCTAAAGTGT